>CM055113.1:42653171-42822995 GCA_029204225.1 Diphasiastrum complanatum | reverse complement strand
CCACCAAATCCGATTGGTTCTGAGAACCGACCCTTGAATACATGGGTCATGAATGTACTAGTAGATATATATTGTTGTTAATAGGCCTAGATACTTGAATTGGGACCAAATTATGAAAAGTGCCCTATAACCAGTCATGAATAGAGTCTGTGCAAAGAGCTCAAAAAATAGAGCTGTGTTGCTCTATAGGTCACTTCAATCCAAGCTCATAAAAATAGGTTGGTGATACTCTCGAGGAGTGTCATAATGTGAAAAATTGCTTTACATGGCAAATCTAGCCATGTAGAATATTGTTACATTTTGTCAATATTGTTTGTCGATTACTTGAATGGCCAAAATGTCACTTGTACATTACACACCTAAAGTAGGTTACCACAAGTCAAGAGGAGTGGTTGTGTCTATTTGGTAGTGATTCCTACTTTGTAGGATCTAGACCATGATTTACGATGAGATTTGTACCTACCATGCACCTACCAAGCACGACTCTTGGATCTAGGCTAGGGTTTTCACATTAGGGCAAGAAAGTGGAGTCTACTTTCTTATTACATGCTGAATTTTCACCTAACTTTGCAAAGGAAGTGTGTTTTACTATGTATTCCCATTCTCCATAGTGAGAAGATAGAAACTTTTTGGAGCCTCAAGGAGAAACTCGAGTTTCCTCTCATTGTATGGTGATTACTCTTGATTTCCAATGAAACCCAGCTTTGGCACTTTGTAGACACTGTCTACAGGCCGTACTACAGCCTTATTTCCACACGTGTGGGAGTTGGATTATACTATTGATCAATGCTTTGATTACTTGTTTCCTATCAAGCTGCTTAAACTAGATCTTGTTTTCTGATGACTAGTTTCTGTAGATTGTTTAACAAGCATACAATCACCTTGTGGATCATTCAAAGATCCATTTATGTCCTTAGTATTGTACTTTTTACATGGTATTAGAGCCAAGTACAAGGCCATTGATCTGTGTTTGAATCTAATCCAGTTTAGCAGGTTTTGGTGCAAAAAGCTAGTATTGGAAGGGCGAGCTGGGATCTACATCAAGATCAAACACTCCTCTTAAACTCATCCATTTGGATGTTCATAGTTTTTCACATGAGTCTAATGGTGGTGCCAAGTACTATGGTAATCTTCATTGATGACTATTCTAGATTTTGTTGGATGTACCTCTTGTCTAACAAATCAATGGTGTTTGATTATTTTGTAAAGTTCAAGACTTTGGTAGAAAATCAACTTATACCAAGATTAGGGTATTGAGGAGTGATAATGGAGGTGAATATATCTCCAATAAGTTGATTGACTTTTGTAGTTCTAATGGCATAAAGAGGGAGTTGTCATGTCCATACACCCCTCAACAAAATGGAGTGAGTGAGAGAAGAAATAGATCTCTTTGTGAGTGTGCTAAGGCCTTAAGGCTAGATGCTTCTCTAATCCGAACCATTTTGGGGTGAAGCAATAACTTGTGCTAACTATTTGTGCAATAGATTTCCAAACCAAGCCATTGGAGGAATCACACCATTTGAAGCTCTATTTGGAGAGAAGCCCAATCTCAAGGTCTCAAAGTTTTTGGATCCACTTGCTATGTACACCAATCCTTGGATAAGAGAAGGAAGGATGATGCAACATCCATCAAAGGCATCTTTGTGGGATATGGTGAGAATAGCAAAGGTTATAGAGCCTTCAATCCCATCACTAGCAAGGTGATAGTGAGTAGGGATGTTATTTTTTATGAGGGACATGCTTGTGATTTGGATGATAATGCTACTAATCATCTTGATGCCAAGGATCATGCTAGGATGGAGGAGGAGCTTCCAAGTGAAGAAGAACTTGAGGATCCACCTCAAGATGCAAGAACTCCAAGAACTCCAAGAAGATCTACAAGGGCAAGATCCGAGCCATTGAGGCTCACCTATGATGGTGAAGGTGATCAAAGGGAAGGCTCATCATCTTTCACATCTTACACCTTTCTTACTTCAATGTTAGATGAGCCAACATGCTATGAAGATGATTGTAAGTCTAAAAGTTGGATGGATGCTATGCAAGTAGAGTATGATGCTCTTATTGAGAATCATACTTGGGATCTTGTGGATCTTCCTCAAGGGAAGAAACCTCTTGATTGCAAGTGGGTGTTTAGATTGAAGTATAATCAAGATGGATCAATAAGCAAGCATAAAGCTAGGCTTGTTGCCAAAGATTTTTTACAAACCAAAGGCATTGATTATGATGAGACTTTTGCTCCTGTGGCTAAGCTTGTTACTATCAGGTTGATCATTAGTCTTGCTACAACCTTCAATTGGGAGCTATTCCAACTTGACTTCACAAATGCATTCCTCAATGGTTATTTGGAGGAAGAGATCTACATGAGGCAACCCGAGGGTTTCATCAAGGCAAAGCATGAAGGAAAGGTGTGCTTTTTGAGAAGAGCCTTTATGGGCTCAAGCAAGCACCTAGAGCATGGTACTCTAGGCTAAACTCTTTTCTCATTTCCATCAATTTTGTAATGAGTGCCTATGATCCATCATTGTATATAAGTTTTCATGATGGCATGATCATTATTCTTGTTTTGTATGTAGATGACATTATCTTGAGTGGTAATGATCTAGATGGAATTAGAGATGTAAAAATTGCTTTAGCAAAAGAGTTTAAGATGGTAGATCTCAGCCTATTAAGCTTCATTCTTGGAATAGAGGTTATTAGAGGATGTGATTTTAGCTTCATTTGTCAATCTAAATATGCTACATCCATCCTAGATAGATTTGGAATGAAGAATTGTAAAGGCATTGAGACACCAATGGAGCAACATGTAAAAGCATCTATTGGTTGTGATGAAGCATCCTTTGAGGACATCACATTATATAGAAGGCTTATTGGCTCCTTGATCTATTTAACTATAACTAGGACCTAATCTTAGCTATAATGTTGGAAAGTTAAGCCAATTCATGCAAAGTCCTCTAGTTTTACATTGGAAGATGGCCAAAAGAGTTCTTAGATACATTTCATTCACTAAGAATTTTGGTATTTTGTATAGAGGAACTAATCTTGGCTTAAGAGCCTATAGTGACTCAGATTTTGCAGGTGACAAAGTGGATAGAAGATCAACAAGTGCCTTTGCCACCTTTCTATGTGATGGAGTAGTATCATGGCTTTCCAAAAAACAAGATATCATCTCCCTATCTTCCACAGAATCCGAATACAAGGCCTTGACATCAACATGCAAGGAGGTCTTGTGGCTCAAAAGGCTATTGGTGGAGCTTCATGTCATGGAGGAGGAGATCTCTATCATCTATTGTGACAACCAATCAGCCCAATCACTTGCAACTAATTCTACATTCCATGCAAGGAGCAAACACATCGAAATTGCTCATCATTTCGTGAGGAAAAAAGTGCAAGCTAAAGAGCTCCAACACGTGCCATCATCAAGTTGCTTGGTTGATTTGTTTACTAAACCTTTACCTAAAGATTCATTTGTCAAGCTTATATATTCAATTGGAGCTATTGATAAAAGCACTGTGATCTCCAAGACTAGATTTGAGGAGGAGTGTGAAAAATTGCCTACATTGGCAAATCTAGCCATGTAGAATATTGTACATTTTGTCAATATGGTTTGTTTGTTACTTGAATGGCCAAAGTGTCACTTGTACATACACACCTAAAGTAGGTTACCACGAGTCAAGAGGAGTGGTTGTGTCTGTTTGGTAGTGATTCCTACTTTGTAGAATCTAGACCATGATTTATGATGAGATTTGTACTTACCATGCACCTACCAAGCATGACTCTTGGATCTAGGCTAGGGTTTTCACATTAGGCAAGAAAGTGGAGTCTACTTCCTTATTACATGCTGGATTTTCACCTAACTTTGCAAAGGAAGTGTGTTTTACTATGTATTCCCATTCTCCATAGTGAGAAGATAGAAACTTTTTGGAGTCTCAAGGAGAAACTCGAGTTTCCTCTCATTGTATGGTGATTACTCTATTTTTCCAATGAAACCCAGATTTGGCACTTTGTAAACACTGTCTACAGGCCGTACTACAGCCTTATTTCCACACGTGTGGAGCTGGATTATACTAATTGATCAATGCTTCGATTGTCTCTACTTGTTTCCTATCAAGCTGCTAAACTAGATCTTGTTTTCTGATGACTTGTTTCTGATAGATTGTTTAACAAGCATACAATCACCTTGTGGATCATTCAAAGATCCATTTATGGTCCTTAGTACTCTACTTTTCACACATAATACGCAAAATTTAAATGACCATTAATATGCTATCCATTTAGTGATCAAGTCAAATCAAAAGATTATGTAGAGGAACCTTTAGTCTTAGGCACAAATGCTATACAGCTCGCAAGGATAAAATGATCAAGCATGAGAACAACAATGGAGCATGGATCATATACTAAATGAATAAAATCTAATGTAATAAAATTTCACATCAATTGTGTTGTAAAATCGACACAACAACTGATTAGAATTCAATTTAGAAGATTATTAAATTCCATCCGATTTGTGGATGAGACCACTTTAACTTTAGATTGGGCCATTCAAACAGGTGGATGACAAACAAAATGATTGTGAATTGAGACGACAGACGAATTGAATGGAAACTGAGATGACCGATGAATTAAATGAAAAATGAAACAACAAACATACTGAGGTGATCAAAATGATTCTAACATAACTATTGCCAATTACATGAGTTCAAGTTGGGGTGATGTCAAAAATTATGACAAAATGACGTTAATTGTGTGATCATGAGCCTCTTGTGCACATTGGTGTGAAACTTTAGATATGTCTTTTAGAATATGTTTGATGAGTAATTACAATGAAATTAATCTAACTACAATATTTTAGTAGAATAATGAAGAAGATGAGTGTGAAATATTGTATGAAATGTTGAGATATATAAACACAAAAAATTTCTACTAGCAACAATTGATTATAGTTTTTAATACAATTCATTGATACCTCACCATTCATCTGAGTCAAGTTCTAAACATAATTCAAGCCTACGTATACTTCCTGAAATCGACACAGGTGCCTGAAGTCCATCTTCTTGATTGTTTGCATCAATTTCACACTCATCTAGTAGTCTGATTCTTTCATGGATTTCAAACAAATGGTCTATTCTTGTTGGAAGATTAGAAGTATTGTCAATGTTTTCATTGATTTGACTTTCGGATCTTACATCATTGTCAGTGACATCCCAATCGTCATGCTCATTTGGCTCCATGAGATAGTCAATTGTTTCATCCTCTTCATTATGCATATTCTCTTCAAAATGATTTTCCCTATCGCAATCGCTTTCGTCTTCTTCGTCATGATTGTATATTGTCTCATCTTTGAGCTCAATATTTTGGAAGATATTCTTTTTCTTGTCTTTGTTTGCATGGCAAATAGCCACCTCGTATTCAATGGAACAGGATGAAGGGCTATTTGTGTGCATACAAACAATACAAGTGAGGTGGAGAATGAATCTAGTGTGCTCAACAATTGATTTATGATTAAAAGTACCAGCGATTGTTACTTG
This sequence comes from Diphasiastrum complanatum, assembly GCA_029204225.1. Taxonomy (NCBI): domain Eukaryota; kingdom Viridiplantae; phylum Streptophyta; class Lycopodiopsida; order Lycopodiales; family Lycopodiaceae; genus Diphasiastrum; species Diphasiastrum complanatum. Next base: position 42,817,470 of record CM055113.1, on the reverse strand, counting down.
TTCACAATGAATTGGTAAGACCAATGTCTCATTAGAAGAGGAAAGGATCTTTGTTGAATCACCAACATGTAGTCCATTTGAATCCAATCGTACAATTGCATGTGGCCCTCAATATAATTTGAAACCATTTAACATCGAACAAAAAGATCTTGAAAGATATATAGTCGACTTCCAATATATCTTCTATGGTTCCAACGTAGTCAAGGTCACTTTCAACCAAATTGGTATCCCTTGCACTACTGCGATTGGCTTGATGAAACCTTGTCATCACCCCACAATCGAATGTTGTCCTTTTTTTGTCGATGCATTTAATGCAAAAGTGTTGTGCACTAGACCAAAGAGCGGCCTGCCGCTTATACTGCCATATTGAAAAATGCATATATCAAATAACATATTTTTGAATAATGTGTTACAATGCCAAAGCAATTATTATATAAATAATAAATCATGAGTTTGAGTTTAGAGAATGCCAACTACAACCGTGCACAAGATCCCACTCCGAATTTGATATTTGTTTTCCACTCGCACAAGCATCATTCATGGGTTCATGTAGCCAAGACATGTTGCATTGATCTGGGAGCTTCTCCAATTTAGATGGAAAAGCCTGGCCCCTATGTGACCAACGCCACCGCGTTCTATCAGTATTCTATTGATCTTTGTATTTTTTGTATAAGTCAATCCAAGATGACAATTTTTCTGTATTGTATAGCATGAACATCCAAACCTTGTCTCTCATACACTCAGATAATTTAGCACGTGTTCATTTTCCTTACGACATGCTCTCTTGTTTGTTGCTTTCTTCATCACTATCATGCCACCATGTTGGAGGCCCTGGATTTAATTGTGTCAAGTACTTCGTAATGTAAAACAAATACTCTTGTGCCATGCAACCTTCTGCCATACTACCTTCTACACACGCTTTTTGGTGAACAAAATCTTTTAGGACTTTCATAAATCGCTCTAAAAAAACATTCATCTTACACTCACAGGGCCCGCTAGATCCACATCATCAACAAGATGAACCAATAGGTGAATTTGGATGTCCATGAATGATGGAGGAAGCCATCTCCTGAAAGCACAAACAATCTCAATAGCTTTGAGATACATGCATCCTATATCTTCTGTATTTATGTCTTTTGAAGATATCCATCTACATATTCGTCGCATACAAAAATAGAAATGCATCAATAATATACATATACATGCGAAATGTGCTCATTTGAATGACGTTAAGACTCATGAGCAATACCTTGTAAAGGTCGACAATTCTAAGATAACGTTTCATATATCTTCGGTGAAACACCCTTTCAATGCCACCGAAAATACATTTTGTCAACATAAATAGGCCGAAATATAATTGTCATGACATTTCATGCAAGTAATCTTGATTATATGTGTCACTAATTAAACACACAAAATACATATACATGTATCATCTTGTGCCAATCGTGAGACTTTAATCCGAATAATTTGTCGTCTGTGGTAAATGCCCCTCTTATAGACCCCGCGTATCTAGTGGGAAATTGAATATGTCGAATAACTGCCTTTATATGCGTACTCTTTTTCTTTGACAAAATCCATGAACGGTGCACGAGTTGATCTTGACCTTGACTCTTGTCCATCTTATTTGAGCAAAATCTTTTAGTCCATCAAGGATGTTGGATTTATCTCCTCTATTTATGTTGCATTTTTACTCATGTTGTCGCACAGTCTGCATATTTATATGTAAAATAAGACAAGCCGAAAACTCGACTATCTGCATAAATACAAGTAAATTTTCACAAGCGAAAAAGGAGAAAAACGTGACACTATGTTATTACACGTGATTTGTGACACGCGAAAAAGATGACACTGCCTTACAAAATGCCAAAGGTGCCCTAGGAAAAGTGGAGGCACCCTATAAATCAAATCCTAAGGCATTTGTCAGAGTGTCACATTTTTTGCATCTTCACCAATGTTCATATCAGCAAAGGCTGACGTCGCGGCCTTCTCACGCTCATCCCATGCAACTGTGCTAACAAATTTGACAATGACAGTAGCCACCCACAATCTCCTACAAACAGCACATCCACTTTGTACTTTCTTCATCTGCACACCTATATATTGAATACCATTTGCATATTCTGTAGTGTGTGTGAAAATAATAGCATCAGAAACTTATCAGAGATAGATGAAGTAGATGCCTTGAGCATTGATTCTTTTGTATTGTCAATAACATGTTCATTCTTTTTATAGATTGAATTAACTTTGTAGAGCACACGGTTTCGTCCGCTATTGTCTTGTGCTCCACATCATTATTTACATGTATATTTTGCTTTACTTAATCTGATAACAACTCTCATTTGTTCTACGTTCAGATTTGTGTCAATATTGCTATGCTTTTCTACATTCTGTCTGACTCTCTTACGGCTCTATTTGTAATCTGTTCTTAGCGAATTACTATTAGTCTAGTTGTTGGCAACTAATATTTAGTCTTGCCTTTCGTGACTAATTCGCGACTGATTATCAGTCGAGCTCAGTCTAGCTCTTCGCGAATCATTCGCGACTAATAATTTGTCTAGCTATTCAGGACAAATTATTCTTCTAATGTTTTGTTGCTTAATGTTTGGCTACATAATCAAATCGACCGTGATTTCTATCACTAATGTTTTGTTCATTTCTGATAGGTGTAGTCATACTTAGGGAAAGAGTAATATAGCTCATTCCGCTGACACTTTCCATTCGAGTTCGTTTCTCAATCGAGTTTCGAGTTCGGAGTTTTTTCGTATTCGTTTGTTTTCAAGTTATTTTAGTTTCTCAAATTTTCACACCCTCTTTCAATTCCCAACATGGTATCAGAGCTATTTTCATAGCCTGATAAGCTTCCACAGTACAAGACTCTACCAGCCGATAGAGTAATTGTCTTCTTGTTCTGTAATTTAGTACCAGATTTTCATATTTAAATCATTGATAGTTTTTCCTATCACCTAGACTAATCTTCCACATGAATTTCCAAGGGAAAGCCAGTCCTATCATGGACAAGCTTGATGGAGCCAATTACCATCTGTGAAAATTTAAGATGAAAAATGCACTAATGGCTAAAGAATTGAATGATGTTGTTACAGGTGCAGAAGCGGAGGAACGAAGCCTCAAGTTCCTCAGTTGATTCTCACGTTTTATACACCAACAAGAGCACGACTAAATAGAAGAAGAAAAAAGTCCCGAAGTAATCAAAGCCACAGACCAGAAACCAGCACAACACAAAGAACAATCAAATCCGCAGACGAAGAAGAAGCTGTTCTGCAGATACTACAAGCAAAACAACCACAAAATTCAAGATTGTCGGATACTGCAAGAAAAGAACAACAACAAGGGGTAGTCGCATCATACATCAGCTGCATTTGTGCATCTTGTAAGGTGTGAGTTGCATTTGTTCTCTCTCTTCTTCAGTCCTCAGACAATCATCTTTTGTCAGCACCGTTTTTGCGAGCATTGGAGCATTCGCTCCTTTGTAGTTTCAGCATCTCAAAATCCTCTAGGATTTTCTAGGTGTATTTGGACTGGTGAAGGTATAGCTTACCTCCCTCATAGTCCTTTTCAATTTGCAAGCCAAGGTAGCACCTGGCTTCTCCTAGATCCATGATCTCGAAATGTTTCCAAATGTCTTCCTTCACTTCAGCAATTAGCTTCTCACTCTTGCAGAGTATTAGAGTGTCGTCCACATACACAGCCACAATAATGATTTGCCCATCTGTAACTCTGAAATACACACTGGAATCAGCCATTAGTGGCTTGAATCCTAATGATTTCAAGGCTTGATCCTTCTTTTTGTACCATTGTCAAGCTGATTGCTTCAGACCATTGATATTCCTATGCATTCTGCATGCATAATCAGGAAGTGAATTTGAGACGTATCATGGGGGTTGATCCATGTAGACCTCTTCGTCTAACTCACCATGCAAGAAGGCTGTCTTCTCGTCCACAATGTGGATCCTGAGGTCATAAGCAGTTGCATATGCAAATAACAAATGTAGGGATGAATGTTTGACGATAGGAGAGAAGGTTTTAGAGTAGTTAATACCATATCTCTGAGAAAATTTCTTCGCTACCAGTCTTGCCTTGTATTTCGAGACATTCCCATCTGGTCCGTACTTGAGCTTGAAAACCCATTTGCATTTGACAGTCTTGCGCTTATGTGGTAATGGCTGTAACGTCCATACCTGGTTCTTCCTCATGGATTCCATCTTTTTGTTCATGGCTTGGATCCACTTGTCCTTATCTGGACATTCAATCGCCTCCTTGAAAGTCTATGGTTAGCCACTGAATCCACAGAATTCTTCTGATGTAGAAGTGGAGTTGTCTGGCACATATCTTGCTGGTGCTCTTCGTGGTCTTGTTGACCTTCTAGGAGATTCTCCTGGGACAGCAATGCCTTTGCCTTTGTCTGCTCTGCTGGGTCCAAAACCATTCTGGTTTATAGGAACTATAGCAGTAGGCTGTCTCTCGAATCTTTCATCTTCTGATTTGTCACTCAAATGGGAAGTGACTCGAAACTTTTGTTTTCGTGTTCATCTTTCGCTCCCTCTGTCACTGGTGGCAAATCATAGTACTGTCTCTCCAGAACCTCATAACTGACAGGATCGTCATTGGCCATTGTCCTACTCTCATCAAATCTGACATCTCTCACTGTCTGTATAGTGTTCGTGTCTGGCATGTAGACTCTGTAGTATGACGAATTATTGTCATAATCTACCAGAAATCCATGTTCAGCTTTCTCATCAAGCTTCTTTTGGAGCTTATCAGGAACATGTGCATAAGATGCACAACCAAAGATTCTGATGTGAGACAGGTTGGGCTTTCTACCCCACCATATCTCGTGTGGTGTCGTGTGAGGGACACCGGACTTACGTGTCTTGTTCTGGATGTATGCAGTGTGAAGGATTTCAGATCATTCAAGATCCAATCCATGTCCCAAATCTTTGGTTACAATAAGGAGCAAACCAACAATCATGATAATGTAGAAAAATCAGCATCTACACACAAAATGAGATGCAAACTCTAAGAGATATTGATCAAACATGAACCAAAACATAAAATATGTTTTCTGTCCGTACAATTAAAGTACCCTACTGTATTTCACACGTGTGGAACCGAAAATAGCAATAAATGATCATTCTACACACAAGATTGCAAGATAACACCAAGATAGTGCACCAATGAGTAGTAGAACCCAAAGAGGACCATGTATAATGATGAAATGAGAGAGAGAAGAGAGAAGATGTGTCTCTCCATGAGTTACATCCTTTTATAGAGTTTCCAAACCCTATTTGGCCACTTGGCTTTCTCTCCAAAATGTAAACCCTACTATTTTTGGGTCTAGATTCAATGTACCCAAAGTTCAAATTTGAGTCTCTCTCAAACTCGACTACCAACTTCTCCACACTTTCCAAAAGTGTTTATTGAATGTATTTTAAACTAATATAACTTCAAAAAGTTTATCTCTAAGTCTAAAATGAGTTTTGGCTTCTTATTGACAATTTACCAAAATGTGAATAAACTAGACTAAACTAGTTGAAATCTCTCACACTCCCTCTTCAACTAGTTTTGGCATAGTTTTGACAATAGAACTTTGATCCAACTTTAGAATGATCTCCATCCTAAGTATAGATCTTCTTTCTAAGGTTCTAAAGTATCTTTCATAATTGATATAGAGAATAGTGTCCAAATTGGATGCTTCACTATTTCTTACATCAATTTTACACATCAAGATATAACTAGAACATGAAGAACCAAATAGAATGTGCATGAAATGATTCCTCCATTTTCAAACTTTGAAATCTCTGGAAAATTACAGCAACCAAACAATAAATGTGAGTGATGACCATTTGCTTGCTTGTCTCCTCCAACTTTGTCCTTTCTTGATACGTCTCCACCATAAAACTCCATGAATGAGCCTCCATCTCCATCTTGCCACAAGAAACCATCAAACCTTGGAAATCCATGAGTAGGTGAGTACATTAATGATGCAAATCCAGCACCACATGACTCCATAAACCAAGTAGGTTTCACTAGTCCATCTTCAAGATCTACTTGACACAAGAAAATGACCATGAATTCACCAAAAATTGACAATCTCCAAGTATTGGCACCAAGTGGCTCAACACTTGAGAACTTGATCATGGATGAGTGATATAATGAGCCTCCATTAGTCTCATTTTCATTAGCAAAACCAGCCAAGAATGCTAGTACAACTCCAACAATAAGATATTGCAAGACAATGTAGCTAGTTTGTCCATATCTTGACAATTTGCACACATCCACATGAAATAGCTCAAACATGAGATAGAACAAGTAAAGTAAACTTGAAAAACACTTCCTTACTACTCCTTTGACCTTACTTGAGTATTCAATAAGCTGAACAAAACAGATCCATAACATCTTTGCCAAATAACCTTCCTTTGATGCTCTTGACTAGCTCCAAATTGCCACCTTTCCTTTTGTGTTGTTGAAGCCCTTTGAGACCAACCTCTTGATCTTCCTCTTGATCATCAAAGCCATTGAACAGACTTTGTTTTCCAGATCCATTACTTGTTTTTCCAGTATGAAAACCATGAGAACCAATATCCACTTGCATAGCATCATCTACACAAGAAAATTCTCCAAAACATGTGAGTAAAGCAAAGTGAGTCGCTTCCACTTGCTTACCTTTCTCTTGATCATCAAAGATATCAAAGATATGAATATCTTCAGACCTAGCCTCTGGAAATACTCCCTCTCAAACATATGATCTAGATCCAGCAAGATCTCATCAATGCTTGATCTTGATCTTCCACAGAGGTTAGTGAAAACAATGTCGCCAATGTCACCATCATAAATCAAAAGATAGATTCCAAACTTTCCATCCAACATGAAGTAGAGTAGGTGAAGATGAGTATCAAACCTAAGAAATCCAGACCTCTTGAGTCCATAACAAACCTCAATAAGCTCACCAATGAGATCTCCCTTGCCTTGAAGAAATTGCCTCTCGATCTGTTCCATGTAGTCTTCTCCAACCAACCTTTTGCCATCTTGATCATGAGTGATCAATTCACAATCATAGAATCCTTTGAGTTGATGAAGAGATGTGAGATCCATGCCTTGGATCTTCCCAAGAACCAATCTTTCATTGCTCTTTCCTTCATAAGACTCCCTTATTGCATCATAAGAAGTAGAAACCTCAAAGACATTAGAAGCCATGAAAAAAATGATTAGAACCTTCAACATAAGGATCATTAAAGTACTCTCTTCTTTCAAACAAGAACTTCTACTCAATGTTTTAGGTAATGAATTATATGATAATGATTCTTCCTCACTATCATTCACAATGACATCATTCAAAGTACATCCTACTTTGAACTCTTCACATACTTCTCTTCTTCTTGACTTGTGGCTATCTCCCTCACTAAGTCTCTTGATAGAACCATTTGATCTACTCTCTTTATGAAGACATTTGACTCCACTTGCTGGAAAAATGACTTTCTTGGACTCATCACAAAAGAATGTAGAAGAACCACCTCCTTCATGCATGCACCTAGCAACATCTTTTGACATATGATCAAAGAAATCATTAACAACAATCTTTTCCAAGGAAGAACCTTCACCTCCATTGATGAAGTTAGCTCTTTCCTTACCTTTTGCATGCTTGCACTTGCCATGAAGAACCATTGAAACACCATCATTATTCTCAAGACTAGCCAAGTTAGCACAAAGATGAACATCTCCAAGAAGCATATTAGATCTTGAACTAGATCTAGCATAAGGAAGCTTGTTAGACTTTGCATAAGATCCAACAATCTTATTGATGCTAAAAGGTAACTTTGTAAAGTTGAGACCAATCTCCTTTTCCATTCCATCCTTTTTGTTAGCCATAACAAAAGCATCAAGCTTGAAAAGTCTACCTTGTCTATTGCCCCTAGCAACCAAGATTTCTTCCTTTGTAATGAAACAAGCATCACCCCCAAACTTTACCATGTATCCGTTCTCTATCATTTGACCAACACTTAACAAATTCTTTGAAAGTGAAGGAATGTAAAGAACACCATCAAGTCTTGCTTTCCTATTATTAGAGAGACAAATAGGAATTGAACCAATACCTTCAATCACACACTTACCACCATTGGCCATGTGAATTGCTTTCTTGGCTCCATCATAAGTGACCAAAGAAGTAAAGAACTCCTTGTGACTAGTCATGTGTGAGCTAGCTCCACTATCAATCCACCATGAATCTTTGTCATCTTCACTTGATATTGGACTTGATGAATACATCAAAAGAGAATCACCACCACCTAGACCCTCATCATTAGTAGTAAAGTTGATTTGTTTGCTACCTTCATCTCTTTGCTTCTTCAAACATTCATTTGCAAAATGCCCTTTGATTCCACAATAAAAGCATTTCAACTTAGACTTATCTTTCTTTTTGCCAAAAGAAGAAGTCTCACCTTGATCTTTCCCTTTAGACCACTTGCCTTTGCCTTTGCCCTTGAACTTGCCTTTGATGGACATAGCATCCTCTTCATAATGAGATGTCGATATAGATCCACCTCCTCTTGATTGAAGCCTATACTCCTCATTCACCAAGATCTCTTGCAAATCCACAATACTTGGCAAAGTCTTTTGAATAGCAAAACTTTGAACAAGATTAGCATGATCATCCAACAAGCCATTAAGTTTAACTTGAACAAGCTCTACCTCCTTAATGCTTTCATCAATACATGCTAACTCATCATTGAATGCTTTAACCCTCAAAACAAAAGCATGAGTACTCTCTTCCTTCTTTTGCAAACTTTGAAAGATTTGCCTCCTAAGAATAAGCACTCTTGATGTAGACTTGGATTCATAAAGCTTCTTCAAAGCTTCCCAAGCCTCCAAAGATGATGTGCACTTACCAAATCTTTGGTTACAATAAGGAGCAAACCAACAATCATGACAATGTAGAAAAATCAGCATCTACACACAAAATGAGATGCAAACTCTAAGAGATATTGATCAAACATGAACCAAAACATAAAATATGTATGTTGTCCGTACAATTACAGTACCCTACTGTATTTCACACGTGTGGAACCGAAAATAGCAATAAATGATCATTCTACACACAAGATTGCAAGATAACACCAAGATAGTGCACCAATGTAGTAGAACCCAAAGAGGACCATGTATAATGATGAAATGAGAGAGAGAAGAGAGAAGATGTGTCTCTCCACGAGTTACATCCTTTTATAGAGTTTCCAAACCCTATTTGGCCACTTGGATTTCCCTCCAAAATGTAAACCCTACTATTTTTGGGTCTAGATTCAATGTACCCAAAGTTCAAATTTGAATCTCTCTCAAACGCGACTACCAACTTTTCCACACTTTCCAAAAGTGTTTATTGAATGTATTTTAAACTAATATAACTTCAAAAAGTTTATCTCTAAGTCTAAAATGAGTTTTGGCTTCTTATTGACAATTTACCAAAATGTGAATAAACTAGACTAAACTAGTTGAAATCTCTCACATGCAGCTGTAGCTACTGCTTCAGCCTACAGTACCTTGGAGCTTTCGAGTAGGCCATCATGCATCTGACAGCTTCCATCAGGATCCTATTCTTCCTCTCTGCAACACCGTTGTGCTACGGTGTGTAGGCTATAGTCCTTCTATGAATGATGCCACGATCATTGCAGAAGTCAGTGAAGCGATTCGAGATGTATTCACCACCTCGATCTATCCTGATCTGCTTCACTTTGTTTCCTGTGTATCTCTCTGTCCAATTCACATACTCTGTGAATTTATCAAGTGCTTCAGATTTATTCTGAATAAAGTACACTCTGACAAATTTACTATAATCATCAATGAAGGTTATATAATATTTTGAGCCTCCTACTGAGATCACATTGAAAGGCCCACAAATGTCAGAGTGCACTAACTCCAGAAGCTTGGTTGTTCTATAGGAGTCTTTAACAAATGGAGTGCGTGACATCTTACCCTTCAAACATGCATCACAGGTGGTCGAACTGGTTGCATTCAAGATGCTGCCCCCTGTTATCTCTCCATGGTGGCTTGCTTGGTAAAGTGCCATTGAGTTCATGTGGCATAGTCTCCTATGCCACAGAGTGTCTGGAGAATCATCATGAGTCTGATGCACCTAATCTGCAGGTAGGCGTACATTCAGATGATATAGATTACCTTTTTCTCTACCTTGAGTGACCAGGGTACTGGTACTGGCATCAACCACGTTGCATGCTTCGTTAGAAAATGTCACATGCATCCCTGCATCTGCTATTCTTGGAAAGCAAGTCTTGTTGCAGTGTAAGCATGAACAGAACGTGTTCGAGTCATCTGTCTCTGCCATTGGTGTTGAGCCACAATGAACCAATACCGTTCACTTGATGTTTGGATCCATCTCCAACAACAATGAATCTTGAAGGATCAACACTTCTAAAATCAGACATTATTCATCTTGATGTCACGAAGTGTGAGGTGGCTCCTGAATCTAGGATCACCTCATGTGTGTCAGATGTTGATGCTGCACACACGTCTTCACAAATGTAGGCAGTGGAGCAATTTCTGTTCGGTCTCTCTTCGCCCATTTTCAAGATCTTAGGCTCCTTGACATAGGATGAACTGTTACTGTTCTCCTGTTTGTTCTGCACTGATTTGTTCCTCGGGTTCAGACGACAATCAATGGCTGCATGAACCTTCTTATGACAGTGGATACACTCAATTTTTGGATTGAGCCAACATGTATCAACTGTGTGCCCATCTCTTCTGCATCTCATGCAAGTCTTCTTTTCTCCACCTCGCTGTTTTGATCTCCCTTTGCTCTTCCAGTTGCCTTTGCTAGTCCCCTATGCTTGCTGATCACAATCTTGCGACTTTCTCTTAGGCTTAAATTGCTTCTTGTATTTTTCTTTGTTGCCATAGAGGGCCTAGTCTGATGAGGTTCATGAATCGCGATTTGTATTTCACAGTCACGAAGCTTTCGCGAAGGAACCACAATCCTCTTGCGACTCAAATGGAGTTCAGATGCCATTGCTAGACACTACAAGCTGAATCACTCCTACAATCCTCCAGAATGTAGTAAGGCACTGCTGATCTACATTTATAAAATTAATGCAGCATTCAACATAGTTTCAACCAAGGTGCGAAAATAAAATGAACAAGAAAAACTCAGACACACAATTAACAGCAGAAGCATTTGCATTCGAGATCAGACACAACAAGAGAAATTATCTATATTGATCTTCCTCTACTTTCTTCAAGCACTGCATGCAAATACACGCAGTGCGTTGGCGTGGGAGAAACACAATTCTCTGATGAGTAACCATCTCGCTTTACTAGCGGACAGTTGGATGTCTATGGATCCTGATCACATAGCTCATCTCGCATGCAGGCGGACTTGTTGTCTATATTTTGTCTTGATTGCTTACTAGCATCAAACTACTACCTTACACTGTATGTGTATTTTGTTGATCTATATGTCAAGTATCATCCATTAAGTATGGTCGCTCTATGTAAATCTAAGATTAGGGTGATTAAGCATCTACAACTAATCAGGGAATTGCAAGAGTGGCAAATTAGCCATGACCTAAAATGTATCTACTGATGTCATGACATCAGATCAGATATCTGTACTTCTGGTTACTTGCATGATCTTGCTGGTACTCTTTGGAGCGTGGAGGTCGCCGATGCATTATCGAAAATCCCCAAGGTCAACCATATTTTCCTAGCATATCATGAAGATTTCCTACCTATGAAAAGTATGTATGCTAGTGATTCAGACTTCCAGCATATCTTTGAAATACTTGAAAGAAATCAAAGTCATAAAGACTATGTTTTGAAAGAAAGATATTTATTCAAAAAAGATAATCTATGTATTCCCATAGCATTTAGGACCAAGATCCTTCAAGAAACCCATAGTCCACCCTATGCAGAACATAGGGGAATTCCTTCAACTCTGGAAGCTCTAAAAAGATTCTTTTATTGGCCTACCATGCATCGAGCCACAAGGCATTTTATAAATGCATGTCTTGTGTGTCAACACAATAAAGATGAGCAAGGATTAAAAAAACTCCAGGATTACTTCATCCCTTGCCTATTCTTGAAGCTCCCTTGGAACATATTACCATGGACTTTGTCTCTGGGTTCCTTTAAACCCAAAAATGAGAATGAGATGATATGGACTGTCATTGATAGATTTAGCAAACAGGCTCAATTTATTCAATGTAAGAAAAAACTTAAGGGACCCGAAGCTGCTCATTTGTTTATCCGTCACATCTTTAGGCTGCATGGACTACCCAAGAGTATAGTGTCTGACCGAGATACAAGATTAACTAGCAACTTTTGGAGAGCCCTTTTTGATAACCTGGGGACAACCCTTAAATTCTCTTCCTCCTTCCACCCCCAAACTGATGAGCAAAGTGAAATTACTAATCGAAGGATTATAGACTTCTTGAGAAGTTATGTAAGTGATCAAAAGACTCAATGGGAACACTATCTGCCTATTCTAGAATTTGCTTAGAATAACACAATTCATTCTTCTACTGGTAAAGCGCCTTTTGAAGTAATGTATGGAAAACTTATTGTGCCTCTTGTATTAAGGACTAAAGAAAAGATATTTGCCTCAGATGAATTTGTGCAGGATTATCAAGACACCTTTTCGAAGGTTCAGCAATCCATTGCAAGTGCACAATAGAAACAGTAGAAAAGCGCAAATATGCGTCGGAGGGCAATCAAGTACGAAGAAGGGGAACACGTTCTCCTAAAATTTGAAAAGAAAAGGCTCAGCAAAAAGAAGGGCAGCATGAAACTTTACCCAAAACTAGTCCAAAAGTATTATGGACCATCTAAAGTCAAGAAAGTAATCAATGAGGTTACATGTGAACTTGACTTACCTGTTACCTAAAAAATCCATAACAAATTCCATGTAAGCTTGCTAAAGAAATTCAATGGTCCAAAACCTGAAGGATTTACAGATTCCGAACCTCTAGAAGTTCAAGGAACCGAAGAAATCCTTCAACCTAAGCAGATCTTGATGCACAAGACAAGAACTCGAAGAAAGAGAATAACTTCTACATTATACCTCCCCAAGTTTAAAAATTATCCTACTACAGATGCAAGATGGATGGAAGAAGAATTCTTCCAAGAATATCCATAAATTTTAGATGTTTATTTGAGAAATGTCCGTTGAGGACAACGCTTAATGCGTCGGAGGGGTGTAAATTGTATAGACCAAATTGACCAAGAAATAAAGGCTATCTAGTCTTCCATTCTTTTTGTATGAAACATATTTTGAATATTAGAGCTTATGACTCTAACTGATGAAATATGTGTACAAGTATCATTACCTGAAGAGAAGAAATGAAATTGTAGATCAATGCTAACAGTTTGATATGCTGGTTCTAGAAATAGAATCTAATGATGAACCATTTTATGGTATGACTCCTAACCTTTTCTTAAGGGCATGTGCAGGTACTAAGCAGAGTACCTGGAGAATGAACTAAAGAAGCTTCTTAAAGCTTAAAGATGGTACCTGAAGAAGGCTTTTTCCAAAAGTCTATAAAGAAGGCTCAATCGAGTCTACAAAGAAGGCTCAATCGAGTCTACAAAGAAGGCTCAATCGAGTCTATAAAGATTTGGAGAAGAAACCAAAGGACTGATCAGCCTTTGTGTCACACTCCACTATGATTGGGGATGGGCAACCCCTAGATAAAAGGGCCTAAGAATTGATGAAAATTATGCAAGATAAGATGGACATATACAAAGCCTTTCCCATGTCATGAAAAACACTTGGGGTGAATCCCAATGTTGTAAACCAAGAAAAATACAACTTGAAAGTGGCTAACATATAATGTTAAGCTACCTACCTTCCATCCTTATCAATATGTAACTTGTGAAAAATTGCCTACATTGGCAAATCTAGCCATGTAGAATATTGTACATTTTGTCAATATTGTTTGTTGGTTATTTCAATGGCCAAAGTGCCACTTGTACATACACACCTAAAGTAGGTTACCACGAGTCAAGAGGAGTGGTTGTGTCTGTTTGGTAGTGATTCCTACTTTGTAGGATCTAGACCATGATTTATGATTAGATTTGTACCTACCATGCACCTACCAAGCATGACTCTTGGATCTAGGCTAGGGTTTTTACATTAGGGCAAAAAAGTGGAGTCTACTTCCTTATTACATGCTGGATTTTCACCTAACTTTGCAAAGGAAGTGTGTTTTACTATGTATTCCCATTCTCCATAGTGAGAAGATAGAAACTTTTTGGAGTCTCAAGGAGAAACTCGAGTTTCCTCTCATTGTTTGGTGATTACTCTATTTTTCCAATGAAACCCAGATTTGGCACTTTGTAAACACTGTCTACAGGCCGTACTACAGCCTTATTTCCACACGTGTGGAGCTGGATTATACTAATTGATCAATGCTTCGATTGTCTCTACTTGTTTCCTATCAAGCTGCTAAACTAGATCTTGTTTTCTGATGACTTGTTTCTGATAGATTGTTTAACAAGCATACAATCACCTTGTGGATCATTCAAAGATCCATTTATGGTCCTTAGTACTGTACTTTTCACATGGTATCAGAGCCAAGTACAAGGCCATTGATCTGTGTCTGAATCTAATCCAATTTTAGCAGGTTTTGGTGCAAAAAGCTAGTATTGGAAGGGCGAGCTGGTATCCAGGTTTTGGTGAGGGGATTTGATCCCAAACTTTTTCAGGATCAAAATCTATACTGTTCACACGTGTGGGCATCTCTGAACCAGCATTTAATAACCCATATTCATTGGATCATAGAAAATTCATCTGGTGTCAATTTGATGTAATTTTTGGTGCAAATCCTAGGATAAGCTACCAAGATCACTTGCCATTGATTAGTTTTGAGTTTGTTTCATGAAAACTAATTAATCTAGGCTGATTTTAGACCTTCTTAAAGTGAAAACCAGGTCTTGAAAGTACATAAAAGTGAATGAGAGAGATAGAGTCAGTTTTTGTCCAAGAATAGCCAAGATTGGCAAGATTTGCTTGAGTGTAGTTTTCATCTCATCTTATCTTCATTCCAGCTTGTGAGGGAGTGATAGAACTGTGATTACAAATCCATCTGTAGGATTAGAAGTCAACATTTGAGTGAAACACTGCAAGTTAGAAACCTTTGTGAGTTTCAGGTGCAAACAAATCTATATCTTGTGTGTAGAATCTTGCTAGTAAGATGGGATCAGTGGGAGCCTACCTTCTAAAAGCTAGTGAGAGGTTAAATTCTACCAATTATGCTATTTGAAAAGTGAGGATGGAGTCACTAATGGTGCTCCAGGATCTTTATGAGTTTCTAATAGATGATGAAGATGAACCTCTAGGTGCATAGGAATTAGTGAGATACAAGAAGAGGTCTAGGCTTGCACTTCACTATATTAAGATGAATGTAAGCAATGATCTTTTAAGAGAAGTATCATCATGTAAGAGTGCTAAAGAGGCTTGGGAATCTTTAAAATCTATCTATGAGTCTAGTAACACTTCGAGGGTTCTCATGCTTAGGAATCAGATTCTACAAAGCATGAAGAGGAGTGATGAGAGTGCACAAGAATATGTGCTAAGAATCAAGTCTCTTAATATGGAGTTAGCTTCCATTGGAGAGAAGATTCAAGATAGTGAGCTTGTTCAGATTGTCCTAAATGGTCTAGGGAGTGGCTTTACAAATTTGGTCCAAAGCTTTGCAATCCAAGACACTTTGCCTACTATAGAAAAGCTACACAGTGTATTAGTAGCTGAAGAGTGTAGGATGTTGCATACCAATGCAAGAATGAATGCTATTTCTCGGTAGGATGGTGATGAGAAAGCTAATTTCTCATTCAAAAGCAAGAAGAAGACCAATGGCAAGAAGAAGCACTTCAAGGAGACCAAGGAGGAGGATGAGGCTTCAAGCTCAAAGGGCAAGATCAAAGACAAGTCCAAGTACAAATGTTTTTTCTGTGGAAAGAAAGGACATTTTGCATCAGAATGTCTCAAGAAGAAGAAGGCACAAGAGAGCAAACAAAGCAACATTGCACATCAGGAGGAAGAGGAGGATGAAGAGTCATCCTTGATGGTTTCCAACAAACCACCATCATCCAAGAGCAACACCAATGATTCTTGGTGGATTGATAGTGGGGCAAGTTCCCACATGACATATCAAAAGGACATATTCTCCACCTTACTTTCTTACAATGACTTGCATAGATCAATCTATACTGCAAGTAGTCAAGAATGTAAGATAAGTGGAATAGGAACAATTCCCTTGTATGTGGGATCATCCAAAAGGATGAATCTTGATAATGTTCTTTATGTTCCTAAGTTAACCAAGAATTTGCTTAGTGTTGGCCAGTTAATGGATAATGGCCTAGATGTACAATTTAAGCATGGAGATTGTTCCATCCTTAGAAATGATGAATGTATAGCCAAAGGCTTTAAGCAAGGTAGATTGTTTAAGCTTGATGCTAATATTGCAGTGGAGAGTGTTAACTTGGCAAAGGTGGAGCTATCAAAGGTGGAACTGTGGCACAAAAGGTTGGGCCACCCCAACTACAAGACTCTAGGCTTTGGCCCTCGTTTCATTGGTTCCATCTCTATGCTATTGAGGGATGCCACAACTAAGGTGATCTTGAATGGAAAATGGACAGGGTCTCTTCAGTTGGAGAGGTGCATCAGACATGGGTGCCGACTAGGTCCCTATCTTTTCATTCTAAGACATGTTTAATAAAAAAGATACTTGTGCAAGTCTCATTTTTATTATAGTCCTTCAAAAAACATTAAATATAGATAGTTTTATACTAGTTTTTAGTTTACAAATGCATGCAAAAATGGTGCATTATTGTGTGTGTGTGTCTCTCCAAATAAATTTTTATGAAAGAATTGTTTTCTTGTATCGCGCTTATTGTGGTCTTGGGAAGTCTGTTATTTCTTACTCCATTTATTGTTAAAAAATAAATCATAAATTTTATGACAAATTTTTATCCATGCATTTAAATGTTTGTTTTCGAGATACCTCTTGAAATATAATTCAAGTTTAATGAAAATAATAATACAAAATTCTTATCTCTAAATAGCACACAACACTTTGCATATAAAAATTGGAATTTTTATTTTAAAACTATATTACTGTACATTGCACAAAACACAAATCATTTGTGAAGTATGAATAAGATATCAAATTTGAAATAGTTGGCAATGTTTGCACACACACAAGTTGGTGACTTTGATAGTCGAATCAAGTTCCCGTTTCTTTTTTCCACCTAAACACAAGAGATTTAATATAATCTCTTGCATCTTACTCGGAAAATTGCTCTTTCTTCAAACCCAAATGCATTGCAAAAGTAAGTGCTTCACCTCGTGACATTATCTTTGATTTCCAGTAAGGATAGACCGATGCAATATCGTATAGTAGCTCTATCTGTTCAGCATCAAGTTCCTCGTATATGGATTAGACATTTGCTTTGTTTTGGTCTTTTGATAGTGCAACGTCTAGTGAAACACCACTTTGACATAGCGAAGATTTGGATTCCCATTGAAATTTTTCAATTACAGGTCTCAAATAACCATAAAGGGAGTGATTCTCAGCAACTTGTCGTTGACCGATATGATTTCATTTGATGTATGTTTGAACATCAGAAGTCATTTTCAATCTCTCCAAATATGTCCACAACACATCATTGAGGTAATTGTCATCATTATATCCATCAAATGTTTTTGGAAAAATACAATTGAATGGATTGTTCATACATGCTTTGTATGGTGAGTCGTCGACTAATATTGTATTATGATTATTTAAGTCTGAACAAAAATATTTCCAAACAAAGCACAAAGGTTTGAAGTCAGCAATAACATTATTTTTATCTGGTCTAATAATATATTTTTGTTGATAGAAATTCTCCTTGCCCCATATCACAAACAATGGTATTTTGTGCCTAGCTTGACACTCCATGAAAGAGTATATGGTCAAAATATTTTTGTAAGCCATTGTTGACCAAATTCCAACTTTAAACAATGATAAAAGTTTGTTAAGAAACTCCAACCATCTTGGGCATAGCTGTATCCAGTTTCCTTGAAATTTGTGAATATTTCTCAAGCCAGGATGTTTGTCCCATCGTTTTAAAAGAATGTTATTTAGATCTAAGATAATATACATGTTATCATTATACTTTCTGGTCTTTTGAACCTAAAAAACATATTTAAAGTGATATATCAAAACATGAGTAATATTATATTTACAAAAATAAATCATAAAACCTATAAACTACCAGTAAATTTTAAAAGATCATTTAAATTGTAATTTTTAACTTTGGGAAATTTTAGAATGTATAGTTAAAATTATAATTCAAAGTGCTACGTGTATTATAAAGGACAATAAGTGAAATTAATACTTTAAAGAAACCAACAATAATTGAACAAACAAATAGTGAATTTTAATCTTGGAGCTCAAAAAACAAATTCATATAATCGTCCTTGTCCAATATAATAAAAATACTGAACATAAACAATGTAATCAAAAAGAAATTTATTTTGTCTCTTATCGTAGTTTCCGCTAACTATGTATCTACCTGTTCTTCTTGTAGTGATTGTTGTGAAATATGGCCTCCACAGAAAATTCTCTTCTAGCATTGATATTTGGATCTTCATACAAAATATCTTTTTGGATATCGTAAACTTGGAGCTCTTGTGATGCTTGATCCAATGATTTCAAAAAGTCTTTGGAAAGTTTTTCCTGTGCATCATCTATTGTGACATTATCCTTATTGAGGTCCTCATGAAAACTTGCGCTTCTATAAAAAAAATTGACTTCTGAAAGAACATCAACCATCATAGAACAATAGCCCTCAAGAAAATCTTTTTCACATGAGCTATTTACAAAGGTGATTGTATTTCTTTCATTTCGTAATGCTTCTCTCATACCATATCATCCAGTATAAGCATCGATTACCGCTTTTCCTTTGGGACAAAACGAACAGATTATATTGACATACAGTTGACGACAACAAGGTGGCATTGTTCATAAAAAATTGGTTTATAAAAAATTGTAGCTTTTGATTTTTCTTCCAACAACTCGGCATCGGCCATAGTGCCTACATCAGCATCATCTTCGACTTCCTGGTAGATAATGGATGGCATTTGATTGCCACCAATATCTATTAAACCTTTCCAATCTTTCTTTTCTTCTATCTTGGATATGAATGCCATAACTATACAACGATCATGACTGAGAATATACTTTTTAGTATGCATGTTTCCCTTGGCATATGATCCATATTGTATAGAAAATGAACCTACGATGTGTTTCAAAGGTGTTTTCTAGATGATACAACGAAGGACCATATGGAACAAACACAATAAGAACATATGAATCACCTGAGTGGATATTCACAATACAATCAACCAGCCTTTTAAATGACTCTATTGTCCATTTGACATCTTTTCCTTGTGAGGTTGTATCTAAGATAACCAAGCCGATGTCATTGCCGTTGCCACAAGCTGCAACCACTTCAGTAAAACATGATAGCATAGGTCTAGCATTACATATTTTTCATGGTTTTTCAAGAGTGCATTTTTGTATTCCAAACACCTGGCATAGGCCAATCGTAAGTCTGTTTGCACAGCTTCTAGCAATTCTGCTTTTTTTTTTTTAGTTGATGGCATTTTTCATCCACTCAGCACTACAATTGTACATTTTTTTGTATGTACCTTCTTGTATTCCATACTTTCTCTCTACTTCGTCATACACTAAGTTGTTATTGTGAACAACAACCAATAAACAGCCTCCCGAGGCAGAAAGGGAGATCAGCCAATGATGCCCAAGCAGCCCATGTTCGTGGCTCTGATGGCGGTGGCATTAACTACCATCTGCACCCCCACTTGTTTTTTTTTTTATTTAGAGAGAGAGAATGGGAAGTGGGGGCTTGGCCCCTTGGGCATAGGCATTTTAATTTTTTTCTTATTCTTTAGAAAGGCCACCCAATTCAGAATTACATGGATGTGGAAATACAAATTCGGACCCTCATTATTTTTTCCATTTGTCGTGTTGTGCGCACCAATGCCCCATGTGCCTTGACGGTTAACGTTATGTTGCCAGCGACTTGACTGGGTGGCATAGTTGCCAGGGAACGAGAACATAATGGGAACGTGACCTCTGTGAACGAGAATGTTTTTGAGAATTTGGGAATGAGGTAATGCCAAAATCGGCATAACATAGAAATGGAGCCGGTGTTAATCCTAAAAAAAGGGTATTACACCAGGCGGTCACCCTCCATCATAACCACAATACGGATTATGCCGGACATCATTTCTCATTATTGTTATTTTGAGAAAGTCTTGCATTGCCTTGAAAACCTCTACGGTCCTTTGGCAAATCAGAATCATCATGCATGGTTGATAGCATATAGAAGGTACTTGAAATGTGATGCATTCTATTTTCATCGCAGGTTCCATTTCAATTTCATTTTAGAAAACTCGCACTGGAAAGTACATCTATGGTTAACCCATATCCAAGAGGTTCATGTACATCACAAAGGCTTCCAGCTAAATAAGTTAAACTTCATTTTCCACATGTACAGAAGTTTGATTTATTGAGGTGCCTACAACACTCTCCATCTGTTGCTAAGACGACCTGATCATAAATGATAAGGGTTATTGCAATCCTACTTTTAAAGTTGAAGTCAAGATCTTGATCATGCTTATGGTCATGGTATCATTGTTGTTGAATTTCACACGTGTGGACTATCCACAACATGTACTTGTGATCTCCTAAGGTGTGTAGATGCACCAAGATCAAGACTAGACTGAGATTCAAGATCTATCTTTGATTCTATGGCAAAAACACACTACTATATGCATTCAATCACTTCCAACTCTCACTCACATGTGTGGGAAGTGTTCCAAAAGTATTCTAAGTAAAAACAAGTTGCTCACCTCGGGTAGAGAGAGAAAAACCATCATGAGCTCTCGGGTAGAGAGAGAAAGCTAGAAATTCAATGACACTCAAAATCCACTCAATCTCAAAATAAATTAGATCCAAAAGGAGGAGTACAATGATACTAATAGATTCATGAGCTACCACTATGCTTAACTATGATTGGATCACACTTTGCCACCTCTTAATCCTATTGGACCATTGATCCATGCACCTCTAAATTCTATTGGACTATATTCAAGCACACCTCAATTTTCTATTGGACCTCACAAGGTTCCACCTCTAAATCCTATTGGACCTCTTAAGCTTCATCAAACAAAAGCATGACACTTGTCTACACTCTAATTGGCACAAGTTTGGCTCTATTTTGGCTCAATATTGGCATTACAAGTGGAAATGGATAATTTGCCATCTATGCCAAATTTGACCCTATCAACATCCTACACCTAAATGCTTGACTATGAAATTCTATGAGACCCCTATATCAAACATTTTGATTTACTTTACGATTCTCCACACGTGGGAACATCCTCCACACATGTGGGATTCACTTACAAACTTCTATCATAAAAAATACCAAGCTAGATTTTTGCCAATTTCTCACACTCCTCCTCAAAAAATAGCTTGGAAAGGTACTAGATCACTTGAGAAGTTTGTAAATCTTTTTGAGTGGATCCTTTGGTATGCATAAGAAGTGAAGATCAGCCAAGGGATCCATCATAGCAGCACCCTCACCATATCCATGATAAGATCTCTTTGGTAGAGATCTCTTGCCAATGCCTTTGAAGAGTGCTCCACCAATATGCCACTATTATCATGGGCTTCCTCCATGCTTGATGATGATCTTTGCCTTGAAAGTTCCACTTGCATGATGGATGCACCATAAATAGAGAAATCTGAGGCTTCCAAGCCTCATAAGGATCATGGAGATCAAGATCATAAGATGTGAAACAATGATGATTATCAAGATTATGCTTTCTAGCTTGACTAGTCCACATACAATGAACTATATCCATGATGGATCTAATCTTGATATCAAAGACTATCTTGATATTTTTTAGGCTAGTTACTCTCTCAAGGATGTAAGTGTCCACTTTCAATGCTTCACTTAATCTCAAGAGGAGTTTACAATTTGCCTCAAAACATGTGAAAACATGATTTTCAAAAAAGTGAGTACCAAGCTCAATCTTGTTCTTACTAGAACCAAGAGCATACTTTTGACAATACAATATCTTGCTATCAAAAAGTATTGGAAACACATCTAAGTCAATAATGACAAGAAACATGTCCATACCATAAGCATCATACAAAACTAGTATAGCTTTTCTTGAACTTTGAGATCCAAAAAATTCAATGAAGCAAGATAGCATTTCAAGCAAAGGAAGAGAAGCATATATGAATGTGTTGTAGTAGATACAACATGAAATATGCCCCTCTTTGCCATGTAAGGTGAGCCATAAAGACTCGGCCATGCATCTTGAAGATCTTCTTGAAATCATATGAAGAAGAAACTCCTCCTCACACATTGGCCCCATCATAACTTGAATACCTTCAAAAAGGATAACTTGTGATGCTTCTTGAGAAGCCTTGATCTCGGCCACTTCCAAGATTGAATCTTCATGCAATATGACATCTCTATTCACCATCACATTTGAAATAGAGAGTGTAAAGACACTAAAGGCCTCCTTGATGGATGAGTATCCAATCATGATCCATGAGCTTGGATCATCCTTCCTTCTTGTTTCCAAGGGAATATATGCAAAGCAAACACTACAAAGTTCACTAAGGTGATCAACCTTAGGCTTCATCTTGAATAAAACTTCATATGGTGCTATTCCTTCAAGAGCTCCAATACTCCTCAAAGCTTTGATCTTCAATGGGAATTTCTTCTCAGCATATGCTTTGAATAATAAGGAATAATCATACACCATAATACTTGAAGAGAGAAGATATGTGCATCTTGTGTAATCCTCCTCCTTTGAAATATTGGAAATATAAGAAACATCAAGAGAGTTTGCACTCTCACTTGGATCAAATTTGTAGATGCCTTCAAATCTTGATCCAAATGCAAGGATCTCACCATCCTTCTTAATCACACAATTGTCAATATTGAAATTGACATCAAAGCCACTATCAAGAAGTTGGCCAACACTTAAGATGTTCTTTGTAAGCTTTGGGACAAAAAGAACATTGTTGAGAAAGAGATCTTTAGAAGATGCAAGCTTCAAGGGAATAATCCCTACTCCTTCAATATTGCACTCATGCTTACTTGCAAAGTATATGGTCTTCTTGACTCCATCATAAGGCATAATAGATGAAAAAAAATTCTTGGAGCCACACATATGTGAAGATGCTCCACTATCAATATACCATGAGTCATCCTTGTTGAAGGTGGAAGAGGAGAAGCTTGATGCCATAAGAGAGCCTTCTCCATCACTTGCAATATAGTCTTCTTTCTCATTGGTGATGTTGGCTTGATTGAGTCGATTCTTCTTCTTGAAGCAATTGGTGGCATAATGGCCTTTCTTGTCACAATAAAAGCACTTGATCATCTTCTTCTTGAGATTTGAATTAAAAGCATGAGAGGTATCCTCCTCCTCTCCATCTTGGTCTTTAGCTTTGTCATTAGAGAAGTGATGGTGTTGCTTCTTCCTCCTCTCTTTGTGCTTGGCAAATAGAACTTTGCCATCATCATGATTGAGTGATAGCTTGTCCATCCTCAAGAGTTTGTACTCTTGTCTTGATTCTTCAGAAATAAGCACACTTTGAAGGGCCTCCAAACTTGGTAGCTCCTCCTTAATAGCATAGGATTGGACAAGGTTGTCATATTCATCTCTCAAGCCATTGAGAATGACTTGGACTAGCTCACATTGATTGATTGAGTCACCAATACATGCAAGCTCCCTATGAATATCCTTGACTCTCAAAACATAATTAGATGCACTCTCATCACTCTTTTGACTACTTTGGAATATTTGATTTCTAAGAGTGAGGAGCCTAGAGGGGTTCTTAGCCTCATAGATGGACTTGAGACAATCCCAAGCTTCCTTGGATGTAGAACAATCACCAATCTCCCTCAATATCTCATTAGAGACATTCATCTTAATGTAGTGGAGAGCCATCCTAGCTCTCTTCTTGTATTTTTGTACTTCTTGAAGGACTTGAGGCTCCTCCTCAATCCCAAGTACAATGTCCATCACATCTTGGAGTATCAAGATGGACTCCATCCTCAACTTCCATATTGAATAATTGGAAGTAGACAATCTCTCACTTGGTTGCAACAAGTATGAACTCATTGAAGTCATGTAAAGTGGAGATAAATAAAAGTGATGAGCAAAAAATGTTGCTTCTCTCTCACTATAGGATCCAATAATGGTGTGCTACCATCTCCTATGCAATATCTTGCAAAAACTATGAGATGATTCTCACTAGCTATCTCAATCTCTCCAAAACTAGATCTACTTCACATCAAATGATGGAGTATGGGCAAAGTTAGGATCAAACACTCTTAGCACGTGTGAAATACACTAAGAAACCAAATTTGACTCAAATACAATGATATTGCATGAAACAAAATGGCTAAGATCTCAAAACAGTGCCTAGATCACATATAGATGAGATTGGTAAGCATTCAATTGTGATTTTGGATCAAACAAGCAATCTTTTGACCAAATCAAATGTGTCCACCCAGGTCTAGGTGCCCTACCTAACCCTCTTCAAAAGCTTATAACTTTTGATTGGCTCAACCAAATGGAATGAAACTGATTGCATTAGAAACTAGACAAAAATAGCTTCAAAACAAGCTATCTAGCAAGATTTTTGGATCAAACATGAAAGAGAACTCCCAAACTGAAAATGGATGTTCCTCACACGTGTCTGAGCACCTGATTCCGTACAGTACCAGGTCAGACCCAATCAATGTCCTTTTGATCTCTTTTGATCCAAAATTGAACAAGATAGCTAGGAAAATGGGCCTTGACAATTTCTAGCTCAAGATTGATGAATAGTTTTCACTCAAATGGATCAAAATGCATGGTAACCTTAGGTAGGCTCTGATACCATGTTGAATTTCACACGTGTGGACATTGAATAGTCTGAGTGAGTCACATCAAATGTTTGTGACGAGTATAGCCACAAGAGAAAATCTTTCAACCTATGAAGATCTAGGTGGATTGCTTTTGCAAGAAGAGCAACGTCAAGAGAACTTCAATCATCGTAATAGGAGCTATGATCAAGCTCTTGCAATTAGAGGACGAGGTGGAAGATTTGGTCGTGGAAAGTATCAATTGAGAGGAGGAAACTCAAGCCGAGGTCATTTCAACAATTTCATGAGCAAGTCAATGATAGTCCAAATCGAGGTAATTGGAATCAAGACCGAGGTCAAGGACGCGGCTACTCAAGACAAAATAATCCTGGAAATTGTAGGTATTGCAACAAACCTAGTCATTGGGAGCGTGAATGCTTCACGAAACAGAAGGAGATGGAACAAAGAAAAGACAAATGGCAAGCGAGAAATTATGCTAATCAACATCAATTTGATGACTATTATTATGAAGACAATTATACTGATTAGCATCAATACGATGATGATCAATATGAAAATGATACAGGTGAGAGTTCAAAATTGTTCATTACAGCATTAATGACAAGTGATGAAGCCAAGGATGGTTGGTACATTGATAGTGGTGCATCCAAGCACATGACTTCAAGGAAAGAGTGGTTTTCAGAACTCAAGAAAACTGACAATGGTGATGAGTTGGACAAGTTGATGGCAAATTGCTATTTGTTAAAGGAGTTGGAGTGGTACCAGTGAAGTTAGCCAACGGGAAGATAAAGCATATAAGCAATGTGCAATATGTACCTGGCTTAGCTAACAATCTACTATCTGTTGGGACGATGGCTGATCAACAACTCAAGGTTGAGTTTGACAGCGACAAATGTCTTGTCAAAGAAATCAAGAATCACTACAAAGTGATTGCTACAGGAGCTAGAGTCAACGAGAATCGACTCTACAAATTGAATGCGAGATCTTTTACTCAAGCTATGGTAAGCACTATTGATAGTCGAAGTGCTCTTTGGCATCAAAGGTTTGGTCATATCAGTGCTCAAAGCTTGCGAATCCTTAAAAGAGGTAATCTAGTTGTTGGATTGTCTGATATCTCTTTTGAATGAAAAATTTGTGAGGGTTGCATTTTGGGAAAATAGCATAGAGAGAGATTTCCCAAAGATGGAGCAAGAAGAGCCAGTGGCATTCTTGATCTTGTTCATAGTGATCTGTGTGGACCAATACAAACTAGGTCCATTAGTGGTTGTTACTATTTCATCACATTCATTGATGACTATAGTAGACATATCTGGATTTATTTCATAAGCAAGAAATTTGATGCTTTTGCCAAATTTAAAGAGTTCAAGGCTCTAGCTGAAAAACAAACAGGTTGTTATATTAAGACCCTCAGATCAGATGGTGGCGGTGACTGCAAGGATCAGGGGATCAAGAGACAGACCACTACACCCGATTCACCACAACAGAACGGAGTTGTAGAACGGAAAAACAGATCCATTGTGGAGATGGCTAGGGCAATGCTTAAGAGCAAGGGTTTGCCAAATACTTTTTGGGCAGAAGCATGCAACATAGCTACTCATATCTTGAATCGGTGTCCTACGAAGTCTGTGGAGGGTAAGACACCTTACGAAGCTTTTACTGGAAAGAAACCTAATGTTTCTCATTTACAAATATTTGGTTTTGATGCTTACGCTCATGTACATGATGAAAAACGAAAGAATCTAGATGCAAAAGCTGTTAAGTGTATTTTCTTTGGATATGATGAAAGAGCCAAGGCATACAGGATGTATGACACAGATGCACAAAAGATCGTGATTTTCAAAGATGCTACTTTTGAGGAGATGGGTCAAAATGACCAAATAAAATTGACAATTGATCCCTTTGATGATAAAGCTAAAGTGCAAGTGAAGAAAAAAGCTGGTGTCGATATGGAAGAGCCAATGGAAAAAGATAGGGTCAATAATGAGATTCCTAGGAGAGTGCCTAAGTGGTACTTGTCAGTAGTCTACTCATAGGTTTTCTCTCTCTATCAGGGTTCAGGGTTTATTTGTACATTTTACAATCTGTATGAGTTAGTGTGATAGAGTGACAGTGCGTGTTCTTCTTCCGCCTTCTTGTGGTGATTGCTTATGTTGAATGCTTGATGTTGCATATCTAATTCCTAACACGTATCAGGTTTACAAACTTGTGTACACTCCCTTGTTTTTTATTCCGAACCGTATCCACCAAATTCGATTGGTTCTGAGAACCGTCCCTTATATACATGGGTCATGATGCACTAGTAGATACATATTGTTGTTAATAGGCTAGATACTTGAATTGGGACCAAATTATGAAAGTACCCTATGCCCAGTCATGAATAGAGTCAGTGCAAAGAGCTTGAAAAGTAGAGCTGTGTTGCTCTATAGGTCACTTCAATCCAAGCTCATAAAATAGGTTGGTGATACTCTCGAGGAGTGTCATAATACGCAAAATTTAAATGACCATTAATATGCTATCCATTCAGTGACGAAGTCAAATCAAAAGATTATGTAGAGGACCTACCTTTAGTCTTAGGCACAAATGCTATACAGCTCCCAGAGGATGAAATGATCAAACATGCAAACAACAATGGAGCATGGATCATCAACTAAATGAATAAAATTTAATGTAATAAAATTTCACATCAATTGTGTTGTAAAATCGACACAACAACTGATTAGAAGTCAATTTAGAAGATTATTAAATTCCATACGATTTGTGGATGAGACCACTTTAACTTTAGATTGGGCCATTAAAACAGGTGGACGACAAACAAAATGATTGTGAATTGAGACGATAGACGAATTGAATGGAAACTGTGATGACCGATGAATTAAATGGAAAATGAAACAACAAACATACTGAGGTGATCAAAATGATTCTAACATAACTATTGCCAATTACATGAGTTTAAGTTGGGGTGATGTCTAGTGGGCTAGCTGGAAAGGGGGTGATGCCCATGCATCTAAGCTCAAGTGAGAAGGCAACATCACATTCCTGAGTAGGCCATCTAAAACGCTCGGGCCAGTGTACAAGCCGTTGGATTGACTGACTGGAAATTTGTCTCTTTGAAAAACACTCGTCCCTCTTGATGACCAAGGACGAGTTGAAAGTTCACTATGAGAATGTAGGCGTCTTGAGGCACACAAGATTTAGAAAATTGTTGTCGTCTTAAGAGAAGCGAAGGTACACCAAGAAATTGAAAGGTTTGTCAGTACATTTGCCATGGGATTGTGCAGTGTCGGTCGAACCCATCATTTTTTAAAACCTTATCTAAAAAAATGGTAGGCATGCTTGTGGGGTCGCCCTCCCCAAATTCAAAAAAGAGCTCTCTCTCTCTCTCTCTCTCTCTCTCTCTCTCTCTCTCTCTCTCTCTCTCTCTCTCTCTCTCTCTCTCTCTCTCTCTCTCTCTCTCTCTCTCTCTCTCTCTCTCTCTCTCTCTCTCTCTCTCTCTCTCTCTCTCTCTCTCTCTCTCTCTCTCTCACACGCGGTGTGCAACTGAACCTTGTTCTTTGCTCACGCTCTACACTTGCTCGCTCTCCCTTCACCATTGCAGAGATCAGCTGGCCTCCTTCACTATCCACAGTGGATTTCAGCCTGCCTTCACCATCCACAACAGATTTCAGGCCTCCTTTACAATCCATAGTGCATTTCTTGATTCCCTCACCATCCCAAAGTGGATCCCAGGCCATTTTCACCTCCCCAGAGCACATTTCAGGCCTCTTTCACCATCTCACAGTGCATTTCAAACTTCCATCACCATCCCAAAATGCATTTCAAGCATCCCACATGACATTTCAGACTTCTTTCAGCATGCCAATGTTAAAAATAGATTTGCAGGAGCCGATTGGAGTATGCAGGAGATGATTTGAGTTTGCAAGAGGTGATTGGAGTCCGAAGGAGCTTATTGGAACTATGAGGAGCAGATTTGCAGGAGCGTAGGAGCTTATTGGAACTGTGAGGATCAAATTTGCAAGAGCAAATTGGCGTCTACAGGAGTTGATTCATCATGTCGACAGGTATTTACAAACTTTTATCTAATTTTACCATTTTCCCTCGTTGCCGTTGACATTTGAAATGATGTTCGACTCCAAACTTTGAAGAAGTTGACTGGTTTCAACATTTTTTTTGGTGACCACATTTTTTGTTACAGTATACTGCTTATATATATCACAATTCAACTAGTCATGCTTCTATTTTTTTTGTTAGACGAAGCTTTTTGATCACTTCAGAACTTTCCTCTTTGAATTAGCCAGCTTAAATTTGTGCTTTGTAATCTCGATCTCCATTTCTAGCCCTTCAGCATCTTAAATCTCTTTAAAATTTTGCTCGAATAATTTGCATGATTCAAGCTAATCACCCCATTTGCTTCCCAAATCGAATAATTACTCCTACTTAAATGGTTTGTTGAAGCCAAATTTATCATTATGTTGATAAGAGTATTCTTAGAACAGTGGAAAGAAGGTTGTAGCAATGGCCTACCTATGAAATTTTTCCTCGCTCGTGATAAAAAAAATCATAGTTTTTTTTTGGAACAATGTTCTCGTGTTCCAAAACACAAGTGTCCAGAATGCCGTTCCGAGGCAATTTACATGTCAAACAGTTTAGTTGTTGAATAATTCTATGTGCAACTTTCAATGAGCCGAAAGTTTTCGTAGACCTATTTGAAGTGACCCATAGTGCCTAAAATGACCTTCCTATTGCAAAATTTCCTTGTAACAAAATTGTGAATGCTTCTTTTGGTAAACCCAAATCACTATCTATGGTTATGTTTAAAGAATTTTTGTTAGAGCTTGCTTTTCAAGTTAAAAAAATCACACTTGTGAAGAGGTACCTGTAGAATGAAATATCCACAATAGGTTCCATATGATCTTGTTGAAGAAGTATGTTGGACTAGTACCAACACAAGTTCCTCAAGACTGGTGACATGTAAATAGGAGAATGATTCCATGTTCTATTGTATACATCTCTTAGTTTATATTGCCCAATCTCAAGATTGGTGATATGTATATAGTAGAGCAATTGCATGTTCATGTTATAGATTTTCAATTTTAGCTCATAATTGATGTACTCAATTTCAATCTACGCAATAGATTGGAATGGAAAGTTGACCATGCTATCATGGCCATTCACTTCCAATCCACCTCTCTTATAAAGTACAATTTAAATAGTCCCAAGAATTCAGATATATCTTGGAAATCTAGTCAGCAAGCTTGGAAATATTCAACTTGGCCATAGTCCATTGAGTGTACGAATAAAAACGATCAAGATTAATAATGGTATGTGATTGTGTGTGGATTATTGAGCTTGCAATAAGCTCCCAAGAAAAAAAGAATCCGTTACCAAATATGAATGATGTTTTAGATCAATTTTTAGACAAAAAAAAGTAAAAATGACTTGATCATAAACCCTAAACCCTAAACCTTAAACCATGAATGCTAAACCCTAAACCCTAAGCTATGTGCTACCTATTTTGAACTACTACCCTAAACTCTAAACTCACTAAACTTGCAAATAAATTACTCATAGATTTCCAAGGCCCTTTCCTTTCTTGCTTATATACATATCCAATTGATATATTACTAGTTTATCTTGTTCTACAACCCCATGTTCGTACCTCCCCACAATAGTCATCCACTTGGCATCAACATCCACATTGAAAATCTTAAACACATGCCTACAATGCGTAATGCATCATCTTCCATCTAGCAAGACAAAAACCCTAAAACAATTATACTTGAGAAGGATCAAAAGTAGCATGACCTCACTCAATCAGACATTCGATCCATCGTTTTATACACAAAACAAAGGCTCCTACTGTCAATATCGAATCAATTCCCAAACAAAAGCTAAATAATCATATTACCACTCACAAATCTAAAAGCAGCATAAAAAAGCAATTGAACAGATCAAATAACAATTCATTGATAATTGTAGGAAATTATAATATGCTTAGAGAGGAGCATATGCATCATACAAATCGGTAAAGAGAACTATGTCTACATTTGCCAAAGCAACTGTCTAAAATAAGTCTTTTCCATCGCAACACAATGTGTGGGTGGAGTTGTTGACTATGACCGGCAAGGCACAT
Source organism: Diphasiastrum complanatum (assembly GCA_029204225.1). Classification (NCBI taxonomy): domain Eukaryota; kingdom Viridiplantae; phylum Streptophyta; class Lycopodiopsida; order Lycopodiales; family Lycopodiaceae; genus Diphasiastrum; species Diphasiastrum complanatum. The sequence continues at coordinate 42,786,362 of CM055113.1, read as the reverse complement.
ACGCGAAACCTAGCCACTACGTAGTGACATCTTGGGAGCTTGCTCCTCGCTTGACGTTGCTCAGATGGCATTGCTAGGATGTATATGTCGTGTATGACCTACTAATTGTGTAACTCAATATACAAAAAAAAAGGGTCTAAATTAAGTTAATATTACATAGCTATTAACTACTTGTACTATGAAAATGTAGTTAATAAATTATCTTTGTTAAATTTTGTATATATTAAAGTTTTCTTTGCAAAATGCTATCGTATATATTTTTAGTCCATTTGGAGGAATTCTTTTTGCCAATGTTCATGAAATATGACGATGGAAAGACTAAGTTTGGGATGCGTTATTACTAGTTGAATGATGGGCTTTCAATTGGAGGCCTTGAATAAAATCATGTGTCTAATCGTGGCTATGACACCAATTAATGATCTTGATGGACCTCATTTGTCAAGATCTATGAACCAAAGCAATCTCATGAATATGTCCACATGCACATTGTTACAAACTCAAATATGCATAAAAATCATATGTTGAAACATGGATCTTGACTAACAACGTTCGTCAAGATCCATGAATGAGAGCTCTTTCTATCTCTCTCACTCGAAATCACGTTATGTATTCTCTTCTAAACACAACACATATATCAACTATTGGAGCTTAAATTGAAGAGATCATCTACTCAATTATATATTTGACAAATATGATCCATGAATCTCTCTCTTTCTCTCTCTCTCACATACAAGCACACACTCAAAGTTCTTTTTAGCATGGCAATCTTGATACCATCACTCTTCTTTCCATTTCCTCATTAACAAATGTGTTTTTTGCTAAAGTTTCTTTCCATCATGTATGACAAAAAAGACACTAAAGTTCGTACGTGACAGCTTGAGAACAATATATGCGTAGATGTAGCTAGTTTTAGAAGATGTATCCATTATCTCACATGCATCTAATTTGGATAGTTTAATCAAACCATATTTGATAGTTCATTCATGATACAAGATTTTATTTTTTATCAACCATGTCAATGTTGTCGAGAGTTTTGTATTCCTAAATCTTGTTTTGGAAATATAAGGATAACAAAGACAATTGCATATTTCATAAATTGAACTATACAAGACTGAGTTTTAAACATTTGCAATGTGTCTTAGTGATGGCCGTACTATTTTTTTTATCCATTGTGATACAAAGGATATTAAAGATTGTTGTAATAAGTATTGTTGCCAACATGTCAATAGAAAACAAATAGAGGAAGCTCGACGACAATATTGGGGTCAAAGATCATCAGATCGCATTACTTATGTCTATGACATGTTGCTTACTTCACAGAAAAAGAAGGAAAAGAGAGAGCATCTTATATAACATTCTAGGGAGACTTGATCTGTGCAAGGGCATGGTATATTAATCATGGAATAGCGAAGGCTACATTTCAAAGGTACAAAGCTGCATACGAACAAGGATCTAGGAAGGCATGTCATGGAAACATAGGAATTATTTGGCGAGCTTGGGAGCATGTGGAGATGGCAAAGGCAATAATGCAACAATATGTTGATAACAATGTTGAGCAAATGCCACATAAGAGTAAGACTACTTTTGATGGAGAGAGAGAAACACAACAAGTACTATCGGGCATCTACAAACAACAAGACATATTGAGAGAAATAAACATGACACTCACAAGTCTGGGATTAAAAAACATATCACATTCTACATTTAACAGACTTTGGAAAACTGTATTCAAAGAGGTGTGTCTTTCCAAATCCAGCCCATTTTCAAAATGTGACATATGCACGACATTGAAAATGAGGCTAGAATCCACAAAGGTTGTTGGAGAGTGAGCAAGAATATTCATGGAGAGGAGAAAACACATGCTTGCCCAAATGAGTTGTCGCAACTTGTCCTATTTTTGGAAGCAAAAAGCTTGTTGTGAGCCTAGTAAGAACTTGTGTATTATACATGACAAAATGGACCAAATGAAGACATGCATACCACGACTAGAACCACATCCAAAAAGTCTAAGTCGTGTGATGCAACTCCCTATATCCTTAACATGAATGCTAACACATGGACATGGAAAAGGTGCATACGACCATTTTGCAATGGGATATTGGTCGTCTGATCCAAATTTTACAATTGGACCACTAGCACGATGTTTGAGACACTTAGAGCTTCCAGATGAGGATGGAAAAGGCGATTTCAATTTTAGTGGTGTGCCACAACAATCCATTTTTGGAGGACTATTTGTGAGGCATGCATTCGATTTTCACCAACAAATACAAAACAGAGCAGAAAATTCATTAACAAAAATCACAAATACGCCCATGAACATAATTCATTCTTTGAGTGAAAATGGTCACTTTAAAGCATTGCCAGGAACTCTCTACTTACAACTTGATAATTGTGGTAGCGAGAACAAAAATATATACTTGTTTGCATTTCTCTCCCTTCCTACAGCAAGGAACATTTTTGAAATGATACATGTTGGGTCCTTAATGGTGGGCCACACACATGAAGATGTCGATGCAATGTTTAGCAGACTGCCAGAGAAGCTACGGACGGCTTGTGTATTCACTTTTTCCCATTTGATGAATGCGTTCATTGAGAGTTTGTGCCTTCATCTGGTACCATACTTAATGCAAGAAGTATCAAATTTCAAAGGTTTTATTGAAGATTATTTATGTGATGTAGGAGACACATTGGTTGGCCACAAAAAACCTCTACAATTTTGCTTTTTCATTAGAAACGACATTCTTGTCATGCGATACATGATGAATCATACAGTGAAAACTTGGAAACCACAAGATGGAATACAATTATGGAAGCAAGACACAAACGGTTGTCCAATGTTGCCTAAAGGAGATCCTAATGCATTACCACTTTTGTCGACCCTCAAGGACCAAATTATGATTATTGATGGAATAAATAAGAATATTTCATTTTGGAAGAAATATATGGAAAACAGACATGTCAATCAAAATTATAGAGATTTTATTTTGCCAGTAATTGCATATTGGGAGAATATTATCAACATATTAAATTCAGATGAAATCATTGAGAGTCATGTCCGTCTGATGGATGGTTTTTGGCCTAGGACGAGATGGATGGATGTTAATATTGACAATCCAACTAGCTTGATAGAAGATCAAGAAGAGGAAGATGAAGCTATTGTGAACCATTGAAGGAGAAACCAAATGTGCCATTCAAGCCTCATATTGATGTGTATAAAGACCAATTTGTGCTGGTGCGCCCCAACGACAAACTGTACCCAATTTGGCTAGGTGTTACCCATTTGGATGTAAACCAACAAAAGACATCACCAAACTTCATGAAAGTGCTTGTTCAATATTGGGCTCCCATTTGTAGAGGCAATGCTTTTGATGTGGAAAGATATAAAGATTGTTGGACTAAGCAAAGGAGAAGCAATCCTTGTGATCCACAGCGTTGGGAGCCAATTTCCATTGTGTTGTGGAGTTGACGGCCAAGACGACATCCAATCAACTGAAGAACATCAAAATACCCACCAAAGTTGTTGAGAAGGCAGAAGCTAATTTGACACGATCGTCAATCAAAGACAATGAAAATCTAGAAGAGGATTAACAAAGCAATTATGCTTGAAGCTTCAAATGTTAAATTCATTAGTCTTCCAGTCAAACTTTACTATAGTTGCAGTTGGTGATTCTTCTTCAAATTCAAATTCAGTTTATGTTGTTTATGTCAATGAAGACAATGTCTACAATGGACATAGTATTGGATTCCATGTAATATTCTTTCCAACATCAATTTAATTTATGTTCCAATGAGAAATATCGCATTTATATTGGTGTATCAATAGCCAACTTATGTTGTGTTCGATTTTTATTTTTACTTCTTTAGAACAATCATAGAGTGACGATCTAAGGGAGTTGTGTAGTATAATTGCTATAATATTTAGAAAGTTTAACACCATATACGATTTTTTGCATTGTTGTGACTTCTTTAAATAAACACCTATGAAAAATGGATGAATACAAAAAAATTTCTACTCATTTTCAATTAGTTGACTATAATAGTATAGTTATGAATATTAACATTATTTGTAGGTAGAATGCACTTCAAATAAATGAATATGTACAATACAATATTGGTAATGCATTTTTTATTACAATGAATATGTACCATACAATATTTTAAACATGGTTGCTTGATCAGAAATAATTGTCACATATGCAAAGTAATTTTTTAGCATCAAAACAAATTGAATATTAATATATAATTCATATATAACAAACAATTTAAGAAAAAACAATGATGATCTATAATTTATTAATTAATAAGAAAGCCCATTCAAGTAAAAAAAAAAATGAGAATACACTAAAATCTTCATATGTGTGTGTGCGTGTGCGTGTGCGTGTGCGAGTGTGTGTGTGTGTGTGTGTGTGTGTGTGTGAGAGAGAGAGAGAGAGAGAGAGAGAGAGAGAGAGAGAGAGAGAGAGAGAGAGAGAGAGAGAGAGAGAGAGAGAGAGACTTTCATGCAAGCACGAGATTGTTGTTTGATATTCATTTGCATGGAGTTATTCTTACACCATTTGCACGGAGTTCTTTTTATACCTTATGCAAAAAGAAAATGGAGTAAAAAAATACATGGAATGAGTTCAATGAGAATAATCTCGACAAACAAATCTCATAATTACCAAATATGATTGAAGTTTCAAAATATTAAACTAGCCTCATTTTTATTAAACATGTGATTTCTTGCTTTGGAGGCTCTTGGATACCTAGTGAAGGCTAAGATGAGAGAAGGAAAGGAGAAATAAAAGGAAATGGGGCCTCAAGAGAGAGGAAATTGATATGCTTTGGAAGAGGTGGAGCCTGGGAGGACTTACCAAAGTAAGGCAGGGGCACAATACATGTATGTGGCCTAAGGAATGGTTCACTTGGGAAGAGAAGGGTTGTATCCTGGAAAGGCCTCCAATAAAAGTTGTTTCCTCAAGAAGTAAGGTTGAAGTTGAATGGCAAATGAGGAATCACTGTAAAAGCATGGCCCTAAACAAAATGATGACGTGCAAATCGTAGGCATAAATAAACCATATTTCCAAGGATTACCCACAGGGCTATTTGGACAAGGAGTACAGGGCTTCAGTGGGGTGAGACAGATGTAGCACATGGACCTGGACTCCATTCAGCACACCTTCCTTCTCTATGAGAAAAATAAGCCACTCACTTCCTTTATTCTTAGTATATATGATTACTTAGGTTTTAATGTTATTGACAGTATTTCTTGGTTTCTTGGTTTGAACACTAGTAAGACAAGGACATTTGCCTTTGCATTAGAGCTCCCATTCTTTGGTCCCTCTGGAGATGGAGGAATTCGCAAATTTTTGGTAGTCCTATACATCATGTCTCTTTACTTAGTGGTCTTTGAGACATGAGTAACAGATACTTTGAGTCTTGTAAGAAAACTCTTCTAAAGAAGAAGTTGTATAAGGATAGTCCTAAGGTCAAAAGTATAGAGACTAAGAGATCATGGTTCCTTAAGGTAGTGGACAGACTTAGAGTCCCCCAATTGTGAAAACTCTTCTAAAGAAGAAGTTGTATAAGGATAGTCCTAAGGTCAAAAGTATAGAGACTAAGAGATCATGGTTCCTTAAGGTAGTGGACAGACTTAGAGTCCCCCAATTGTAAAGTACTTTACCATTTTTATAAATAAAATCTTATGCTTACTGTCAAAAAAAAAAAAAAGTAGGAGACACAAGCTGCATTTACAAGTTGTACACTCAAATAGTTAAAAAATGTGATAAGTACAATGGCGATGAGCTTAAGGTGGTCTAGGGAATTTCCACGGAGTTACAGCTACAGGTAGGCATACAGCTAGGCACTATGTGTTTTCTTTGCCCTTTATAAAGGCCACCTTTCAGCTGCATTGAACAACCCCCTTCCCCCCTTCTCTCTCTCTCTCTCTCTCTCTCTCTCTCTCCAAATCCATCTCCTGCTTCTGGAGTGGACGAGAACAGACGAGATCATGATGAAGATGATGATATTTGTGATAGGGGTGGCGCTTGCTGCATTGTGCTCGTGTCCCTCAGCCGCCGAAGCGGCGTCTTTCAACGTAACAAGCGATCTGGTGGACAGCCAGCCGTTTGTACTGACATGCTGGTCCGGCGATAACCAGTTAGGCCAACACGTCCTGTATTTTCGTCAGAGTGTCTACTTTCATTTTTCTGGGATGCCGTGGACCAAATTTTGGTGTGAATTCGAATGGCGCGCCCTACATTTACAGCAGTAAACATGGGGATTTAACATTGTAAGTCATGACTCATCACTAGTCGCTGCTTACTGACAATTGTGAAAGTACATACATATATGTATTTCTCAGATTTATTAGAATCGCTTGCATTGCTTCATTTCTGTTTTGCAAAGACTGCTACTTTGCACTTGCATCATTTTTCATGTACCATATATACCTGTGTATATGTATTTATCGTCGATCGATATACATAGAGATTTATAGCGTGAGAACATCTTACGTGCTTTCCTTTTATCTTTTCAGCTTTGTCACGATAACAGTAACCTATGCTACTATCGTACCATGGTGGGCTACATGTTTTCTAGGTGATTTTGTAATAAAAGCTGGTTTTCTATACAATCCTTGCAAATTACAAAAAATATATTTCAATTTTTCAACGCAAGGAGAAGCTGCAAGGCGATATTCTCGCAAAAACATGTTCGCGCTTGCATCCATAATTATGCAATGTACATTGTGTATATATGTGTGTGTATACCCACTAGAAGGGCTGAGAGGTGTCCTTCATCCACAGCAACCAGAAAAAATTATGTGGAGACTCAAGCAGAACACAGTAGCAACTCTTATGATTTATCCAACTGGGCTGCTGCGGGGGATATTCCTTGATTTAATTCTTTGGATCTTGATTGCTACTGATTTATGTCATCCAATAACACAGCTATCGCAAGTAACATGCCATGCAATATTTTGGAATTGCTTGTTACTTACTGATGTCAGCTCAGTTCCTTACCTTGTGTATCACGAAATCATGTAATGTTTGCCGCATTTAACAATGAAAATAGAATGAACTCGATCTTCTTCTTGATTTGAATTCCTCGCTCGCTGACAGAAATGGCCTGCCATCTGCCTGTGAATAGGTCGATCATTTATTCGTAATTTGCCTTGGCTTTGCTACAGGTTGCGAGGACACCTGACTTTCTATGGTTCGTAACTGTGAAGGGTCTTTTCATGCAAGCATATTTGCCAGGTGGGGACCGAGAGTTCTTTCAGCCTTGGCAAACTGGCGTGATCGACTCTAATGCTAGTCAAGCGGGTGGATCTGGTAGTTATAATAAAACGGTTGAAGCTGCCCCATTATCAGCTCCGTAGACCCATCATGCACTTATCTTTTTTAGAAAAATGCTATCAACATATCAGTTTTTAAGAGCTAGATAAACGTTTTTTGATCTGTTGGACAAATTATTGTGTGCCGCTGGATGGGCGACAGTGATCAAGCTTTCAATTTGTTACTACAGTTTATAAATACGCTTAGAGTGTTGTACATGGTTTTGACGATTTGATTGAAATTTGAGAGCCGCATCACAACTACGATTGGTGGAGAAATGCATGTTTTCGCAGTTGACCATCGATGTTCAGAAGAAACTAGAATGCTTCATTTCATTAGTGTACTCTTTTCTAATTATATGTTCAATACAATGAGTGACTATAATGCATTGTAGAAGACAGATTCTGGCCATTTTTAGGGGGTTAGAAAGCATAGTGTCTCTATTTTGAATGTCACAAAGACAAACAATTCCGGGTGCCATTATAATAGATGCTACAATGTCACTCTACAGTTCTGTACACCTGCCTTACATAGTTTTGGAGTCTGACCTCATCTATGTACATGCCTATTCTAATTTATAATCTTCATGTGGATTAAGCCATGTACAATCCACTACACTATGGAAGCCAAGCACAACGAAGTTCTGCCTAGTTCAAACTTCCAAGGATTTTTTTGAGTTCTTATTGGGAAACATGGTATTTGCCTGTCACCTCCCATAGTATATAAAAATGAGACTAACAAGATATTTGCATGTGAGATAACCTTAGAAAGAAATGAGTGAAAATATTCACTATGTGTTGAGGTCGGTTTGAAAGAAATGAGTGAAAATATTTACTATGTGTTGAGGTCGGTTTGAAAGAAATTCAATATTAAAGGCTAGACTGTATTGGTGGTTAGAACACTTAAAGTTTGCACCTTGGTGGTGTATTGGTGGTTAGAACACTTAAAGTTTGCACCTTGGTGGAGGGCTAAAATAGCGTACACGCATGGGAAGTCCGCTTTTATTATGAGTGACATGAATGGTTGCATGAAAGAGATTTCATCTCTTGCATGTAATGATGTGAATAAAGCATTCAACTTGGATGTGAATCAAAGACGTGTGATCAATGAATGATGTCCTATCCGCGTTTTCTGCACCTTGTTTCCTGGAGCTACTATAGCCGTAGGTAAAGCTTGGCCAGGGCTAGAAGCCTCAGTGTTTTGCACTGTTATCTTTTTTTCTCTTGTTTCTGGGTTCGTACTGTGTTGATGTTATTGTGCTATGTTGATGTGATTGTACTGTTGCTTTCTATCCTTTAACACACTTAGCTTTTAAGCTTACTCGTTTCCTGGTTGAGATATGGCTGCCCTGGTACAGACTATGTCTCTGTTCTTCTTGCCATTAAAGTAACCATTGGAATGTTTGGTCAGATATATGTGTTGCAAACGAGGACTTCCGTGCACATATCAAAAGTAAGTTTTCAAAGCTGTGAAGTTTTAATTCGAAGGAAATGGCTCATTTAGGAGGGTTTTTTTGTGGGATCCTTTGTTTTTTTTAATTTGGTTTAATTGGAAGGATTTGACCTTCCTTTAGCTACGTTTATTCACATCTAGAGCCATTTGGCATGATAGGAAAAGGTTTGATCCAACTCAAAACGCTGACAGAAAGCATATACAGTTCTGCTATCAGTATTGAGCGCCCACAATGAAAGTCGAACTATGGATTTGTCTTGTGGCATATGAAATTAGTATAATTTTATCAAACTGATTTTAGAGGTCACTCTGAACCTGTTCCCCCTGTTGTAGCTTTGCAAATTCTAGCATAAACTTATTGGAAGGTAATTCATTAAGCAATGAGCATTTCTCTTCAGTCATTTGATTTATATTGGAATCGTTTGCTGTTATACAAAAGAGTATTTCTTCGGAAGGTTGTGACGGTACATCGCTGATACCTTGAATTTGTGATACCTTGTAGTAAGTTGACTTCAATTTCGATGGGAGCAGTAAACACCATAATATCACAAATGAAACTCAGTCTCATAATAACTGGGATGCTCCTCGTATTGGTAGTTCAATATCTAGCGGTAGCATTGACTTAAACAGTAAAAGCAGCAATCGTAACACATTCACGGTCTCTGTTAGTGCGGAGATCAGTGTCAGTAGCAAGTTAAGCGATAGTAACACAAGCGAAATAAAAGAGTGTAAAGATTGGCTAATCCTTATATGTCATGTAGCATCCAACTTTATAGTTTTCGCAGCTGAAGAATTCAAGCAGATTATTGAATTTATTATAATTACATTATTAGTTTGAGACTTAAACCAAGCAGAAATAGGCGAATTAAATCTCATAATTTGCATTTGGGATGATAGTGGACAGCCAGCACATTTTCATTTGAGACTTAAACGAAGCAGAAACTGGCGAATTAAATCTCATAATTTGCATTTGGGATGATAGTGGACAGCTGGCACATTTTCATTGGCTCTGAACACAGACGTTCAGAGCCATAGTGCAACAACATGTCAACGGAAGGGCAGTTGAAGGGCCCAAATGGCAAATCATGCCCGTTAGCAGGCATGGGCAGGCCTGCTATCTTGTAGCAGACAGCCTTCAACGCACCTTGCCGCAGGGCGGCTCAGTGCATGAAGGCCACCTGCTACACACAGTAGCGGGCCTGCTCACGCCCGCTACCTAGTTCGTAATCAGTCGTATCTTGCTAGTCCCGACCGTATATTTATACAGTGGTTATGTATTTATACGACATTGAGAATATACGACAATCAGCTATTTCTGTCTTGTCGCATGTACCTTCGCTGGAGCGTAGGACCGGAGGAGCATAGCATGGAGCGGAGGATCGGAGGAGCATAGCGTGCAGGTGCTAGCCAGTCACGGTTCAGATCCGCTACTCCATGTTTCGTTGTAATTTTTCTTCCTACAACATTCACAACAGCACTGGTATTCTCCGCAGTGCCTTTTGCAGGATAACAAAGTGGAATAAGATGATTCATCTACAATCGTGTCTAGCTCCCTTCTTCGCTGCATTGTAGAATTATTTCCATGACGATTAACAACAGTTGGAGTATTTTAAAACAATGCCAACGCTGCTACGAGAGCCAGACTCTGAATCAAGAAATCATAGTAAGCCAAGATATGGATAGATGATTTGAGATCAATGTCTAATCCTAATGTATTAGATCTTTATATGATTTGCAAATTGCTTGAAACCGTTCTGCTGGCACGGAAATGATGAAGGAATCCTATGAAATTGCGCTCCAGCATTACTAGGAACACACACAAGATTTAAGAGGAGAGAAGCAAACTCCGCCTTCCCCAAGCAAATAAGAAACTTCAAGAGCAACTTCCAAACACATTTCTCGAATCATCTTCAACCAAAATCATGTTAACCAGCAGCAGTAGCACGACAACAGGTAGTGAGTTCACCATCGTCAACCACAACAACAGACAGACAGAGAGAAACCTCCGCCCTCGCAATGTATTCGTACCGTACAAAACTACGTATGAATACTGTATTACGTGAGGTATTAAAAAAAAAGTGCTAATAACGTAAGATAACGGGCCCCATAGGGCCCGTTATGAGTTTTTGGGGGCGGGCTCGCCCGGGTTTTTGGGGGCAGGCTCGCCCTCCCAGGCTCGCCCCCAAAAAACTCATAACGGGCCCCTGCGGGGCCCGTTATCTACTACATAAAGCCCTTCTTTCAGTAAGTTCAAAAAACTAAATTCTGTTAAAAAAAACCAAGAAGAAATTACTCCATAAAAAAGAAAAGAATGGTATTGGTCTCATGAAAGCAGTCACAAGGCAAAGTTTGAAATGCAAAACTCCAATATAAAATTGTTTGTTGTCGCTCAGCCTCCGCTCTTGTGCTATTTTCTTGCCTACCTTGTTCGGGCCTTACAAAATTTCCGTTTAGAAACTTTGCGCAATTTCTTGGATTCTTTTGGTTTATTTTTTAGTTGGCTCAACATTTGTGCACATGACATGGTCATTTTTACAATCTTACAGGCACTGTTCTCTCCCGCATAGTACTTCACAAAACATTTCTAAATTAAAGCCTTCGATGGCCAAACCATCTTTTTTTTCGAGTAAAGCGGATCAACAGTCTAATGCTTAAAAAAGTTGTTTTTGTGGAGCTTCTTTAGTGCTTCAATTGCTTGTTTGTTGATAACTATTCTGTGATCACACGATATGCTAGTGCATGAAGCCAAGAAGCAATTATTCATCCTTGTTGTCACCAGCTTATCAGTTGTTTCTCAATCGAAGACTCTAAAGAGTACGTATAATTGGGTTGTTGCTTTTAACTTAAGAATTAGGGTTTTGAACTTTTTGCAGGTTGGATGAGCAATTGATGGATTGAGGTGTGAATATTGAAACCTGAATATGTTTGATGAGTAATTACAATGAAATTAATTTAATTACAAATATCTTAATAGAATAAAGAAGAAGAGAATTGTGAAATATTGTATGAAATGTTGAGATATAAACACAAAAGTCTCTACTAGCAACAATTGATTATATTTTTTAATACAATTCAATCAATCTCATCTATTTTTTACATCATCATTGATATCTCGCCATTCATCTGATTCAAGTTCTAAATGTAGTTCAAGCCTACGTATACTTCCTGAAATGGACATACGTGCCTGCAGTTCATCTTCTTGATCGTTTGCATCACTTTCACACTCACCTAGCAGTCTAATTCTTTCACAAATTTCAAATAGATGGTCTATTCTTGTTGGAAGATTAGAAGTATCATCATCAATGTTTTCATTGATTTGACTTTCGGCTCTTACATCATTGTCAGTGACATCCCAATCGTCATGTTCATTTGGCTCCACGAGATAATCAATTGTTTCATCCTCTTCATATCGCGATCGCTTTCATCGTCTTCATCATGATTGTATATTCTCTCATCTTCAAGCTCGATTTTTTGGAAAATATTCTTTTTTCTTGTGTTTGTTTGCATGGCAAATAGTCACCTCGTATTCGATGGATCAGGATAAAGAGCTATCTGTGTACATACAGACAATACAAGTGAGTTGGAGAATGAATCTAGTGAGCTCAGCAATTGATTTATGGTTACAAGTACCAGGATTGTTATCTGTTCACAATGAAGTGATACACAACTACATACATTGGCAAATTGCCACGCATATTGCCACACACATAAGATGGGAGTCAAATTGGAGCTCGTCCGGTTTGCATGGCGATTCGCATGGCAATCGCATGGCAATGCATGTGGCAACTGACGTGTGGTAGAGCCACGCATGTAAGAGCCACGAGAAAACATTATGCTTCCTTCATCACCATTGCCTTACTTTGGTGGTTTCGTTATTTATGTCCAGAATTACCTGATTTTTTGCTGGCCAATTTTCTGACAGACAACAATCCGTTTGACAAAGAAGTAACGGAAATTTTGAGAATTTTAAATTTTGTGGTTCTACCACGCGTGGCTGTACCATGCATGGCACAACCACGCGTGGTAATTTTTTTTACATTTTCCCTAGAAATTTGCCATGACGTGGCAAATTTCCGGAATCTAGATTTTGGAAATTTGGATTTAACATGGTTCTACCATGCGTGGATGTACCACGCAGAATTTTTTGCGCAAAAAAAAAAGGTGCACAGTGAGATTTGTGTTTCTCAATGTGTCGATTGTATTGTATTGAGAGAGAGAGAGAGAGAGAGAGAGAGAGAGAGAGAGAGAGAGAGAGAGAGAGAGAGAGAGAGAGAGAGAGAGAGAGAGAGAGAGAGAGAGAGAGAGAGAGAGAGAGAGAGAGAGAGGTATGCGGTCACACAATGTAGGTTAGCATTCAATCGATAGTATTTGTGGTTGATTTGTAGAAGATAGTTGATTATAATCAAATGAGTTATGTTATGAATCTTTGAATGTTAATTTTGTGAGATTAAGTGATGCATTCACATATCATTTTATTAAATGGTTTGTTAAATTGTGTGGTGATTGAATCAATGTGATTTTTGTACAATATGTTTTGATCTTAAGACTAGATTAGATAAACTTACACATCAAGAGAGAAAAGATAGTTATTGCTAATCTTTAATGGTTTGCCTTTGATTGATTGATTTGTAGAATAAAAAGGATGATGGCTTTTGAAAAGAAAGGGCTTTTGATGAAGACAAGCAATTGAGGTATGTCAAACGTCTTCTTCATATGAATATTTTGTAATTTCATTTTAATAAATGGTTTGATAAATTTTGATGCTAATTTGTAGTATATGTTTTGTTCTTGATACTAGATTGCACAAACTATATGTGAGTTACCTAAATTCTGTCTATAAAATGATGAACATTCTTATAACAAAACAAGATCTTAATACAATCATAGATGGTGCACAAGAAATGAGTAAAAGTTAAAACAAACAATGCAATTATAGACAAGAATTGAAATGTACATTAACAATTGATAAACATAGATGGTGAAACAAAAATCACACATATATATATAATCCGATCCTATGAAAAAAAATACATTAAATTTTGTTTTTAAGAAAGGGCTTGAAACAAAATCCCTTTCTTTCTACTTGCTACATCAAAACTAAAAGGTAAATTAAAAAACATTACACGTTAAACTTTAATCAAACAAAGACTTCTTAATTGTCATCGTCCGAATCCGAGTCTTGTGCGGAAGCTTGTCCTTCACTCTCACTTCCGGACATCTCCCCTTCCTCTTCCACTTCCGCTTCACCGGCTTCTTCACTCGACCCCTCCTCTACATAAGATGTCGAGCTTCTCTACACATCACAAAAAATAACAAAAGCCAATAACCAATAAGTAAAGTAAACGAAACTCATTAACAAGCAAGAAAGATTAATAAAAATGATTATCAGATAATAGAAGCAAATGAGACGAATGTAGCAAGAATTTACCATAGGATGAATGCTTTGTTAAGAAAGATGGTCCACCAAGGCATTGTAGCCTTGTTGGTACCCAATCTTATATTCGGCATTTGTGTATTTTCTCCCAAAGTCCCTTTGCTATACAAACATGAATACAATCATTTAGATACAAAACATGATTAGTAATTAAAAACATTACTAAAATAATTATAATAAAATCAAACTAAAAAAGCAAAACTTACAAATTGGGCTTGTAAATTGGATTTCCCACCCAAGCCAAGGCGAGATTGGCCCAAGAGATTGATTCTTGATTTGGTTGCTTCTCGTAGTTGTTTGAAGCGATCCGGATTCGGATGTTTGGACTCGTGTATCACCTTTATCCAATCTTTCTTTGAAGCCTATCCCAGCCTTTTTTTTTCCATTTTTTACATATCTTTGTAAGGATTGACACTTGTGGCGAATATGATTGAGGAAACTCACTATTCAAAAGCGCAAGTATCTTATTCTTGTCATCTTGGTTTTGTTGCTCCCAAGGAGTGCATTAGTTGTGGCAAGGTCACTCAACCCAATATTCAAGTTGAAGAAATAGTGGATGATGATGTTTATTTAAAGAAAGTGAACATCAATCAATCAAGATTTAGAACATATTTTCTTATTCGTCATTAGTAAGTCATCACTGTTGATCTATCCAATCTTCATGCCATAAGGTAATGGTCATTAGACACTTGCAACATTTGTTTTGAATAAAAAAAATCGCTTTTGTCTTGGCACCATCTGAACAATATTTGGTCAATCCAATCATTCCAAGAGAAACCTAGAATGGCCATCAAATAATTTGCTGGTCACCTTAAGGGGCCTGAAATTTTTTTGAGCTCCCGCGGAAACTATCCGTCCTTCCACAACCCTCCTGATCTCATATATGAAAGCCAATAGACCGAGTTGCAATGTTTGAGTGATTTTGATGATCTACATCGCTAGTGACTACAGACTGAGTAATGTGGAGGTTATGCATATTCCTATGTCTCATATATCCACTCACTCTTCCAGTCTTGACATTGATCCTGCTTCAATGGATTCTGATCATCTCATAGTGTCATCACACCTAAATTGTATCCAATCCACAACACCTTGTGAAAATCCTATCCCAAGCTCTATCCATCTCATGATGTCACCACATACAGATATTGTGCATCCCATCACACCCAACGTAAATTGTACAGATCCTTCTATCTTAGCTACGCCATTTAAAAAAAGAACACGACTTAGATGCATTTTGACAAAATTTGAAAAAGAACAAAGTTTTTTTACGTACTATTGACTTGTCCAAAAATGTTTTAAATTCATTGTAGAACTGACGAATTGGCATGCTAGCCACCGTTCTTCAAGTGGAATTTTGAGAGTACCCTCAGATTCTCCTGCATGGAAACTCATTGACAAAGAGTATCCATGTTTTGCAAGTGAATCCCTTTGGCAAAATGTCAAGCACCTGGCCTACTTGGCCAATGGTGTTGGTCAACTACAACATTCCACCTTGGCTAACTATAAAAAAAAGGACATGTCATGTTAGCACTTTTAATTCCTAGAAAACACAAAGTAAAAAATATGGATGTCTACCTTGCACCGTTAGTTGAAGAATTGGAGCTATTATGGAAGGGTGTCCAAGCGTATGACATCACACATCCAATACAAGACAACAACTTTTTGATGCACGTAATTCTAATGTGGACAATGCGCTAGAGGATGTGATTGGAAGGTTTGTTTATTGTTTATTTTTTTTTATAAAATACAATGTAGCTTGTAAATTGATTGATTATTGTCTTAATTACAATTAATATGTGGCAATATCGAAAGTATAATGCAATGTGGGCATAAGGTCATCATCATCGAGTTGAACAAGTTGATATGAAACGATGAACTTATGACTGTGGTGTTATGGCAACTTTTAATCAAGAAAGTTGGAGTAGTGCACGAGACCAAAGTCCAATCTCTGGAGAGCTTGAGTATGTAGGAACTATTCAAGATATATATGAAGTGTTTTGGTGAAAATGGAAAATACTTTTTGTTTGATGTGAAATGGTTCAAAATCAATTATCAAGGGTCAAATGCAACTGTGAAAAGAGATTGTAGTGAATTTTTTCCTATCGATTCAACCAAGACATTAAGCATGGATTATTCAGACACGTTGGCATTGCCTCGTCATTGTGAACAAGTGTGTCACATGACATTTGTTTTTTCTCAATCATAATTAGTAAATACACTATTGCATTACAATTAACTGTTTATGTGGACCTTAGTTCCATGTTGGAACAAATTTTTTAACTTAACATTGTTAAATGTGCAGGTATTTTTTCAATCGGATCGACTAAACAACAAGTGGTGGTATGTTGTTCAAGTAAAGCCACGCGTTAGACATGTATTTGAAAACGCATACATTGAGAATGAAATGGAGGACTTGAATATTGACAACACAAACATGGTTGATGTGGATATAGAATTAGTTATAATTAAAGTAGAATCACTGTGCTACTGTACTGTGGGTCCTATCAGTCGATAAGGATCAGTTGGCCTTGCCACGAGGCAAGTCGACAGGACACGCGTCCTGCCAACGGCAACTTGGGTCATGCATGGGTTGCCTGAGTTTTATTTTTTTTTGAGAAATACAGTTGCTATGTGAGCTTGTTGTGGAGAGTGTTTTCTGTCCGTGTTATCGTGTAGCGTGATCTGTGTTCCTGTTCGAAGAAAATTCTAAGTTGGTATCAGAGTCGTACAGGGAGTGTACACAGTACAACATCATCATTGAAGAGAGCTTTGGGAGAATTGTCTTCTGAGAGTTCGGGGTTTACGGTGGGTTGAAGACGGAAGGAGAAGCACTGGTGCAGAGAGTTTAGCACATAGAAGCTTGGTGAGCTTGAGATTGTGTGAGGATTCAGAGACAAGAGTTGTCGGCTGAATCAAAACCTCAGCAAACAGAATTTTGAAATTCCGAAGGAAGGCTATTTGGTGTTTGCAGTCAGTGTGCACTCAATCGGACACCGTTTGACAAATGGATTAAAGCATCAGATTTCCAACAGTAGGGCAACCTCAGAGCAAGAGGATAGGCCTGTCAAAGAACTGTAGATAGGAAGCCAAGAATAGATTTGTGTGAAAAATCCTAGTTTGGGGTTTGGGAGCACAAAATCAGAGATTTCTCTCCATTTTGAATCGTTCTGGAAGCTGTGAAAATCTAGATTAGAGTGCCCTAGCAGTGTGAATCGGACCTGAGAAGGTCGTGGCTGGTCGTGGAAGCGTGAGGGTGCAGGATCAATTCTCTGTTGGCAGCCATAGCTACAACCCATTGTTGGAGGGTTTGCGGATCCCAAGGCAACCCTAACCCTAGTTAATAAGTGAGAGGGATTTGGCACCCTGCATGTGTGAGTCCAACCCGATGACCACATAGTCATTTGATTGATTAGTTAAAAGTCAATAAAAGGACTTTAGGCCTTTTTGCGGGACTTTTAATGTCGCAGGGCCTAATTGTGAAGTTATTGGATAAAGTTGGATTTCCCTCGAATTTTGTTGGTTCTCACACTTTTTTAAATTTGAATAAAAAGAGAGGCAAGACTGGACCAATAGGATTCAGAGGCTAGGGTCCTCCTCTCTACTATAAAAAGGGACCAACTCGAGTTGTTCCTCATGTTCATTTCCTCATTTCCATAGAGCAAATTGGTTCTCTTTAGAAATGGATTGATGAATGTCCTTGCTCTTCTTTTCTTCTCCTCCATTTCTCATGCTTTCTTTGAATTTTGCTAATTGTTGGATCTGATCATTATTGGGATTACTATTTCTTATGCTTTTTGTGAGAGAGAAAGGGAGAGAGAGAAAAGTAAGTTTCTATCATTGTTGTTGATTTAGGCTTAATGGAAGTAGGGTTAATGGATGTAGTGTTAATGGATGTTAGTGTTAGATCCTCCATTCATGTTGAAATCTGAACTATACTATCACTCTCGTGGGAACGAATAGTTTTTTGGAGAAATCTATATCCAATCACATAATCTAGAGTCTGTACAACGTCAGCTTGACGCTTGTGAGTTTGGGATTCTAAGAGAGATGGAGGCTCAGCTTGGGGCCCTGGAGCGCCTGCATTGGTAATGTATGTATTAATGCCCCAATGCCTACGCACGCACGAAATTTATAGCTTCAAGGTGAAACATTGAAACCACCCAAGATAAAGATTACTCTTTGCAATAGTGCTTCAAAGTTCAAACATTTATTTCAAACTCATTCTTAAGGATATGTCCATTATGTCGAATAAAAGTTATTATCAGATGTCTAGAGGCAGCATCTTGAAGATTAACACGAGAGAAGTTGTAACAAAGTTGAAAGACATTGTGAAGGTTTATGATTATACATACATTACAGAATCCAAATTCCAAATTACAACACACAATAGTTAGAACTTAAAAAGGTTACAAGCTACAGTGATCATCACGAAGGTCCCATGCTATTGCGACTAACTATAGTATATATACAATGCATGCCCTGGAGTCTTAGCTTACCAACATTCCAATGGCTAACTTGTAATCACACATGTTCGAATACTTTCTAAGCATTGTATAAGTAGCTATAGGATGATTCTGATTACTAGCATGAATTCCATATTTTATTCTTGGATTGTTTCTAATTTAATGACCCTTTAAATATCTAAAATTAGTAAATCCATGAATTTGGAATCTGGTTTGGCCACTGACACTTGTAGGCATGTTGAACTTTGACAAGGATCAAACTTGAGTAATCTAAATGTTTCAAATCTGAAAATCACATCTTAGGCATCCAATTTTGAGTAACTTTGAATCATAAGCATGCACTTTGAGGTAGCTAAGTACCTCTAAATATACAAGGATTCAATATGTATCCAAATTTTAGCTATCTCAAGTGAGAGACATCAAGATAAAGTTATCTCAAGTCATAGACATCAAGTTTGTGCTATCTCAAGTGATAAATTTGAAATTTGAGCTATTTCATGTGTAGGGCCCAATTCCATCAATGAGGCCAGATGAAACTCAAGCACACAAACTAATTTGAATTTCAGATTGATCAGGTTTGAAGAATCTATCAACTATGTCGAGTGAATAGGATCGAAATCACATGCTAGGCATCGAGTTTGAGCCATCTTGAGCAACAAGCATCAAAATTATACTTTCTTAAACTTGTAAGCTCGAGATATTACTAATTTGATCCCTTGTGGATATCTTGAGGAGGAGTAGGATCCAAAGTTTGAGATATCATTTATTTCATTCAAGTTGTGTAACATTTTTTTTTTATAAATGTATGTCTAGTTATGCGATAGATGTTGACCATGTAGTTTGTCTCAAACATTTTTATGCCTAGATAACAATGAATTCTTTTGTAAGAAAATCTAGCACAATGCTATTGTTAGAAATAGCATTGCTAGATCATTATTCATTCATTGTCAACAATCACAAATGTTTTCATGAGTTCATTTTCATGTTTGAGTATAATGTTTGGTGGTTTAATGATTCAAACATATGCAGGTTATTTAGCAATATTAGTTATGGAAGATTACACACGAGACGATATTGAGAATATTTTGAAGTTAACTTATTTCAGTGTTTTTATTTCAATATTTGTATGTTTATTTGTACGTTTTTTTGTCTCATGAAAGTTTTTAATGTACGTTACAAATAATCATTTGATAATTTAATACATTCAAATTGTAGTCGATGTTCTTGCAGCATGTTGAAGTCCAAACCCAAAAAGGGGTTTCTCCATTTATGAATGAGAGCTTGCAAAACAAGGTAAGTTCTTTGGTTATGTCTTAGCATTTTTGTTTGTCAACAAGCTTAATAGATGATCAAATTCAGTTAATGTTACATAGAAAAATTTTCAGCCTATCGCTATAATCAATGCTTGGATAATGACACAAAATTTTATGTAAATTGTATGTTTTGAAGTACATACTACGTAGCATTTGAAACACAAAATACATATTTCCATTTTTTGATTAGGGTCAAAGGAAAACTCGTAATTTGTGTTTTTCTCATTTTTAAGTGAAGCAACATATTGATTCAATTAAACAAAATAAGATTTGTTTTAAAAAGAATTTTTCAATTTATGGTTGTATGCAATGTTAAGCAATGAATTAGAATGAGCTCACTAGTAAGCTTATGCATGTTGGAATGGGTTCCGTTTCAGAACAAATTAAAAAAAAAACGTAAATATTTACAAAGGGTCCGTTTCGACCCAACTTTGAGCATATATTGGCTGAGCAAATTACGGTGGAGCATCTTCAACTAGTCGGTATTCAAATATTTACGTATGATAAACTCGGAAAATTTTTGCTTAACTTCTGCCCACAAAAATTTCCAGTATTAACATTACGATACATTCTACCCACAAATGGACCCTTTGTAGATATTAAGTTTATAGTTCATTTATGACGTCTAGCTATTTGTGGTTGACGTTTTAGGCATCTTTGATCATGCTCTCTCTTGCGTTGTTCAGCAGCTCCATAACTTTTGCAAAATTCTTGTTCTCACATTCGGCTTTTTGGTGGAAAAATCCATCCGCAGCAATACAATGACAAAAAAGGAAAAAAGAAAGCTTTGTCCGACTCAACGCATTTTATTCTCCGTCGTTAAGCAGCAGTGTTAAGTTGATTGTTCTGGGCAGACAAACAGACCATAAACGCAATCAACAGTATCATAAACTTAGGAAAATTTTGTTTAACTTTTGCCCACAAAAAAGTGTTGCAGTGCGTTGGGATCTCCTCTCTCTCTCTCTCTCTCTCTCTCTCTCTCTCTCTCTCCCTCCAAGCTGTACCACAATGATTCTGCTCATGAACCCTCCTATCAAATGGATCACGGCCAGCAAGTGTCATGTATCTTTTAATTAAAAAAAATGTTCTGACCCAGTACATTCCGGAACATCTGGAATGGAACGTACTGTACGTTCCGACCCTTTTGGACTGGAATGAGTATCTAAGCAGGTAAGAATTATATATACGTATTTATATAATTCTACATATGGCTAAAAGCATGGTTTGGTGGTACAACATGGGCTTTCACGGACACTACCTTTTTTGGTAGAAATACACTTTTGTATTATTATACACTATTTTCAACTAATACCTTTGACTTGCAATAATTTTTACTCGTACCTTGGAAGTATGTCATGTAACATATCATTGGAAAGCCCTTTTCAGTGCTTTCTAATGCACCAAACTCTGCTAAAATTGGAATTACTTGTGTCATTTTTAATGTGAACACTGTTGCGTTGGAAATAGGTAATATTTCGTGCAAACAAGAACTATTTGGCATATTCCTTAGATTCTATTAAAATTCACCATATTTTTGTATGTTTTCAAAAACATGGACTCATAGGATAACACCCAAAATGAAAATGATAAAAAAGAGGGTTTTAAAAAGTTACAAAATTTAGACCAGAATTTAAAATTTCATTAAAAAACGTCATTTGTAAAATTCAATGATACAAACTTATGTTTGTGGAGTACTAGTTCATGGATACAAATTATTGTGTGATGTATGGCTCGATACCTTGCATCTTCATTATAGTAATCAAGTTGCCACATCGGTAATGGGAGCAATAAGAAAACTGCATGTATCACGTGGTAGTTTGTCGCTGATCTTGCGCATTCAAGTAGACAACTACTAGAGGGAGAACAATAACAGATTTATGTTTGGTCTTTGTTCTATGTTAGTGGCACATGACATTTTCCAAATGGTTGAGATAGGATTTTTAATGGTTGGCCACACACATGAAGACATTGACCCAATTTTCAATGTCATATCCAGAGCATTGAAATCTAATTTTGTTCTTACAATGCCAGATAAGCTAGCACGAATTGGTCAAAAGATAGTTGGTGGTCGTATTGAAACATCCAATTTGAGTTATTAGAGCGAATGATAGATTGGAAAGGATTTATAGCCTCCATATATTGTTCGTGGAAATTATGGCTTGGACGAGTCAGGGTGGTCGAAACTCAGATTTCATTGTTCCTCTTCTGAAATGCTTGAAGAACCAGAACAATAATATGTGAATCTGAAAAATACAAACAAAAATCAGAATAATGAAAGAAAATCCTATTTGGCATTGCTCCTCGGCAACGGTGCCAAAATTGGTATATGTCGCGACATACCAACAGCAAAATGATTGATATTTGTAGTATAAACGGGTATCGTTCCTACTAGAGAGCAATAAAAAGGCTAATACTGTCATTATTAGTGCAAAACTAGAAATAACTAAGAATGAATGGAGTGGAGAGGAGAAGTGATTGCAAATTGGTCATCAACAGATGTTTCAACAAGGGGCTGCCAGTACAACCATATAAAGAAAACAAATACCCAAGAGAAAAATACTGAATTTTTCATTATAATTTTCAGATTCAAATGGGAGTGAACTCAAGAAAGCAAATACTTCAGCAAAAGGGAAAGCCACACGGTGTACAAAACTCTAGTAACTCCAAGAATAAAAACTAGCTCAATTTTGACCTCAAACACATTTCTTGATTCGTGTATCTACGAATGCTTGCATTTGTCTCTAATACAATGTTGAAATTCATGAGAGGACAAAAACACTTGATGTTAGGCATAGATAACAGCTCATATTCCACACATCAGTCTTGATCAAAACTAGTAAAATGCATCGATCTCGACGTATCTTGGTTAGAGCATAAACAACACATCAAATATGGATCAATCACTTCAGTCTTGGACCCTAACCTTGTTCCCTACTATGTTGCAAGAATTACATTAAACATCAGTAATAGATACTTCATATGACTCAAGTTTCTTAGTATTGAAGGAAACACTCTCTCCATTACTTAGTCAAAGATCATGCGAATACATATATAATCATCTCAAATTTTCATATTAAATGGTTTTTAAATTCCATAAGTGTCTAACTTTAACGTTTATTACTACAAAGTAGGTGATTTGTTGACTTTTGTTGACTCATCATGGACTAGTCACCTACCACTATTTAAATGGTCTAGTTTTTAAGGACTTGATTCTTCTCACAAGAAAATAGTAGATTTGAGCTTCCATAACATTTGACACATATTTGATAGAAAATTATTGTATTATGATGATCAGATTCTGATACCAAATGTTAAAAAAAAGAACACCAGTCATTTATTTCAGATGACTAATATTTGGAATCATTCAATTCTTTGGTTGTCAACTAATACTGCTACAAGAACTATAGTTTTGATGCGAAAGAATACTATACTTCTCAAGTACTAAATGAATTCACTTTTAAATGTGTGATAATTCAGTCCATTATTAGAGATACGTTTTAAATAACTATTCACATAATTGAGTTAGATACAATCAAGTATCACTCTAGAAAACATTGGAATTACTTGTGGTCTACATGTGACAGACACTCATAATACATAGATTAATCCAAGGTGTCACAGACCAACATGTGTTGAAAGATTGCAATTTAATGCTCACTCACCCTCCACTCTGTTCTTTACACACACACATTGACCATTCCTTCTCTTATCCCTTTTCTCAAAACAAAAAATGAAATCCAAAAACCAATTTTCCCTCTCCATCTTTACACATAAAATCTTGCTCAAGAAAAAACCCACCTCTCTTTTGACTAGTTTACTCAATCAGATTTTACTTCTTTTCTTACACACATTTTCCTCTCCTCTCTCTATTTCCCTCATTATTTCCTTTCTCAAAAACAAAAAGCAAACCATAACTATATGTTTTCAAAAATTCTCTCATTTGTATTCCACTCCACCTCTATTTCTCTTTCTCTTTTCCTCACATTTTCTCTTTCTGTTTTTGATTTTTTCTTTCCAAAATACCAAAACAAATCATAACTATCTCTTTTCACAATTTCTTTCAATCACATTTCACTTATTTACTTACACATAAACACAATATCTCTCATTCTCTATCTCTTTCCCTCACAATTTCTCAAAACCACAAAACATAACCAAAACAAACCATTACAATCTATTTTCTCAAAACCAGAAACCATAAGTAAAATACTACATGAAGAATCACTTCGAAAACACTCCCAAAATCGCTCTAGTGCCAATCGCTATCCTATAATTAGAAGTAAATTAAAAAATGGCTTTGTTGGGGTAAAATACGGACATAGTGTCAGAATCTCACGAATAATATATCTGTTGGATTCTGACATCTCTATCAAAAGATACAAATTTCAAATTATCAAGGTCATGGATCATTGACCTGGACGTCAGAATCCAATCCTTCAAAAATTCTGTCGTACTATACCAACAAGATTAATATAGATTTTGTAGTAAATAGTGTCGAACGCTCAGAGGATAGCGATAAAAAGTTATGTATTTGGTACAATTATGATTTATTTCGAGTGAAGTGGATTCGAGTGTTATTCTGGTTGTCAACGGACATTAGAAAGTAACCAGTATTACTTGTAATGGGGGTGTGTAGTGTTCATAATTCCAGAACAACAGTCTTGCCTCTATCAAATCGAATGAAATGCGTTCTACAGGTGAGATGTTATCAGAGTAGTACAGCAGTACTACACTCCGGCTGATTAAGGCGTCAACAAAGAGTCAAGAAATGTTTGATGTATTCGTGTTTGTGCAGACAATTTATTAATCGTATTCGTGAACTGTTCGTTTCTAGACAGAAGTCCTGAACAACTTAAGTCCAAGGTTATGGTTAAAGAGCACAAAGAGTTTTAGAGTACGTTAGAAACTTATGTCAATTACAAGCAAGAAAAAACACTTATTAAAGACTCAATTCCTCAAATAGAGACTGACATCTCAGATGTATACATACAGTTCTATGAATGATTGTGCTAGACTATACCAAATGTAGACTTTATTCGAGTGCTGAAAAGAAAGTGTTCGCAACAGACAAATAAGAGGCTTTTAAGATAGTTCCTTAGAGCATATTTACGGACATACAACAAATGACTGTAATGTGCTAGAGAGTATGTCTGACCAGAGAGTAATCCATGTAATGTAATAGAGATTGCTAGTAGACTCAAGATCACTCACACTCAACAGTGCGGAGAACAAAGATAAGAGAGAATAATTCTCAACACTCTATTCACTTCTTCAACCTCTCACAAAAACATAAACTCTTCCTCTCTCGATAATCGAGACTGAAGCTCCCATGAAAAGGTCTAGTTAACAATTAGGTTGAATGTATGTTCAATTATACCATAAGATGTACATTTAACTAAGAGTTGAAATTACTCTAGTCTAATATCAAGATTCATATTTAGTCATTTCACATAGATGACCTAGTAAAGGCTTATCCAAGGCAGTGTTTCCCTTTTAGAGGTCTCACCCTTAAATACATGGCAAGTCTTGAGGAGATATATTCTCGAAAAATGACTTAGGCCTCTTCATGATTTATATTTATCCTGCTCATATCTTCATTTTCGAGTATATCATGCCATATTTAGGTTGATATTCAGAATTTTGCAATTTCGTGGCATCACAAATTCTATCGGAATCTGACATCTAGGTTGGATGTCACCTCAAAAAATAGCTTTCACATGGTTGCGACCTGGAATGTCAGATTCCAATATTGTTAGGTGTTAGAATCTTATGTCTAATTTTAAAATTGATCTACGCTCATTGACGGATGGTGTCAGAGTTTCTTTCTAGACAGGTTTGAAAGATCTACCAGATTCCGATGTGTCAAAATCCAAAAGAGTTTAAATTTTTTTTAAAATCTGTCCATAACACGATTGTCTTGGGATGTCCAAGGATCAAAAGACTGGTTGGTTTCTTGATTCTTGGACTTCTAACAATGTAGAACAGAGGCTCAGAAGCTCTGTTGGTGCTTTAATGTAGATTTACTGCTTTTGCTATTCATCTGCAAGATCAGAACCTTTATGTTCTCAGGTTATTGTATAGAGGTGTAGCAATCCCTCTACTTTGCAGTGTCTAGACTATATTGCACATATCTTTGTACTCTGCAAATGGTGAATACAGATAATGTAAATCTGAGTGTTCTGAATCACACACAACTTGTTTCTACTGTGAATACCTTCTGTGCTTTTCATGGTGATTCATTTTGGTAATAGGAAGTTTATGGCACTATATATTAATGCTTATTACACAGTGTTTGGACTGGAATTGTCTAGTTAAGTTGTCTCTAGCCTTCAATCTTGTGATTTGCACAGATCATAGGAGTTAGATTCATGATAAGCTATTGTCAAGATAACGGAAATCAAACATTCATTTTTGGAGTTGATGAGATGATGCACGATAAAGGTGGTTTCATTTCAATGTTCTTGTGACTCAAAAATCAAGAATGAACCATATGGAAATCCCCAAAAATTGCAAACAACTTGAGAAGACAATATTTGGATTTTTCTCCAAATTTGTTGGTGCCTACTCCCACTAATTGTAGAACAATTGATCAGACAGATTTTGATTCTACCAACAAAGCACGCAATTTACTTGACAAAGGATGAGAAAGAAACAGACGCAAACTCGAAACATTTTTATTCGTGACCAACTCAATTAGAGACACAACAGCGAGATAAGACAACAAGAGATGTATATTGATGAATCAGATTCAAAGTTATAAAAATTTGTTTCTAATCAATAGTTTCTTCTTGTCTAAATTGTCTTAAGTTGTCTCTTACTTCCACATATAATTTCCGCATGTATATTCAATCAAAACTCATATAGTTCTATTAGTATGTAGATCAGTTACATTCATGATTGAAGACTTTGATATTAGTTTGATTTATTCAAACTTGCATCATGTTCTCTGACTATTTTTCCTGCAGTGGTAAAGTTGATATAGTGGTATCTTTGCATCCCTCTCAGCATTCTTCATACATCCATCAGTAAGCCGCTTTCTAGAGCTTATTCAGAATTAAAAGATTTTGTCGATCACCAATATTCAAGCTAAGATCACTACAATCTTGGATCCAGAAGATTCAAACTACTTGATTTGGAAATTAAAGACTTCACTCTTGTTGAAGGGCGAAGGTCTATGGCAATGGGTAGAACCAATTGAGGAGAAGCCAAAAGCTACTCCTGGCAAAGAACTTTGAGAATGGAGTTTAAAAAATGACAAAGCTATAGCAATTATTGTGTCTTCAGTGCATGACAATATAATCTAGATCTTACATCAATTTCAAACACAAAGGATTTATGGGAATAATTGCAAACCAAGAATGAGATCTATATATTTCCTTGCAGAATTCTGGTGCAGAAAATACAATTTCTAAGAAAAAATAGCTTAGTTCTTGTCTTCGAGCCCTACCTAGGTCATTCCACACAACTCGAACCTTATTGGCGAAAGATGCGACAATGACACTTCAAAAGGCAATAGACGGAGTTAAGGAGGAAGTAGAAGCTCGTGATCACTATGACGACAATGATGATTCAGAAAATGCTCCATTTACTCGGAAGAATAAATCTTCTAAGAAGTCTAAGTTTAAGAGGGAGTCGTCTAAGAAGAATGAGTCTAAGACTAATGAACAATAGTATGGGAAACAACAGAAGAATTCTGGTGATAAGAAGATCTACAACAGATGTAGAAGATTACGTCACACAAAAGAAAAGTGTTGGCTAAATCCAAAGATTCAATGCATTCATTGTCAAAAATGGGATCATGCAGCAATAGACTGTTGTCAGAATCCCAGGAACAAAAATGAGCAGAATCAAGGCAAACCTTCAGACTCAAACTATGTCGAAGACAAAGCAGAATGTTCTAGAGCAGCAGAAGACAGAGCAACAAGGAATTCAGCAGCTTATGTTAGTACTGATCTGTGTTGTTCATCTAATTCAATTCGTGAAGTAGAGCCACCTTAAATTTTGTTTTCTCGAAAAACATTTTGTCTGAGTACAAGAAGACGAACTATTCAAGATTCATTATACTTGGAGACAGTTCTAAACACGTGGTTGATGGAACTGGTGTATTATGGCTAGACATGAATCGGGGAGACAAGAAACTGGAAGAAGTTCTCTATGTCCCTACTCTTGATAAAGATCTTCTATCCTTTGCAAAGATAGTCGATATAGACATGTCAGTAACCTTCATGAAGAGCTCTTGTAAACTGTTCGAGGAAGATTATGATAACCTGTTTGCCAAAGGCAAGAGAGAAAAAAATTTATATCACCTGAACATTCGAACTCGAATCGAACAAGTCAATCAAACTCAGGAATCAACAGATGTACTGTGGCACAAGAGACTATGTTACATGAACATGGAAGCCTTGTACCAAGCCAATAAAAGTTAGAGAATTCAAGGAGTCAAAATCAAAAGTAGAGATATTCGAACTGCATGTGAATCCTGTCTTAAAGGCAAGATGACTAGAACACCTTTCAGAAGGATGTTTATAAAGCAATAAGCTACTTGAAACTATGAATTCAGATATTTGTGGACCATTCGGAGTATTGTCGTTGGGTGATGCAAAGTACTTCATTATGTTTATTGATGACTTCATCAAGTTCGCTATAGTATACTCTATACGTACCAAATCTAAAGCTTTCAAAAAATTTGTTGAATATATGAATTGGGCTAAAAAGCATACAAGCAATAAGCTAAAACAAATTTGCACAGATCATGGAGATTGAGGTTTATTTTTTCAATGAATTCAAAGCTTACTGTACTGATTGAGGTATTATGCACATGAAGACTGCATCTTACACACCTTAGCACAATGGAATAGCTGAACGAAGGAATCGTACACTGATGGAAGCTGCAAGGTGTATGATGGCTCATGCGAAAGCACCAAAACAGTTGTGGGCAGAAGTAGTGGCTACATCAAATTATCTTCAGAATTGTATTCTGAAATCTCGAATACCAGACTCCTCATGAGATATGGTGGAAGTCAAAGCCAAATCTTGCACATGTTCGAACATTTGGATGCACAATGTATATGCACATACCAGATAAGCTAATAAAGGAACTCGATGAAAAGACAGAACAATGTTTTCTGGTAGAATTTGAGTTACATTTATCATATTATCGTGTTTATGTACTCGAAATTGGCAAGATAAAAGTTGTTCGAGATGTTAAATTTGATGAGATGAAATACGGCATGCAAGGGGGATAGACCTGCTAAGGAGGTCTTCAAAACACTAAAAGTAAAGCGACAGATGGACCAAATCCCTCTTCTGGAAAAAGAGAATGGGGAGTATGCTAGGGATGAGGAGGAGAATGAAAACATCATTTTGAGTTACTTTCAGGGCCTCGTGGGAAAAAAGGAGATAGTGGATGAGTAGAAGGAGAAGGCAAGAATGAAGACCTTAGAGGTGGTGCCTAGAGTGGTCTCATAAGAGGACATGGCTAGACTTGAAGAACCACTTTTTCTTCAAGAAATTCAGCAAGCAATCAAAGAGCAAAAGAGAGGGAAAGCACCAGGAGTGGATGGGCTAGGTGTTGAATTTTACCTTCTCTTTCAAGGAGAAATTGTCCTCCTTCTTCTCCAGGTATGGGAAGAATCCTTACAGAAAGGTAGTCTACCAAGGTTGATGAACAAAGGAATTATAAAGCTGATTCATAAGAAGGGCTCCAAGAAGGTCCTAAAAAACTGGAGACCTATTACCATGCTAACCACGGGGTACAAAATCTTGACAAAGACAATTGTAAACAGAATGAAATCTAGGCTTCCAGGATGCGTGGGAGAGGAGCAAAAAGGTTTCGTCCCGGGAAGACACATACACGAGGTTATCTATAGCCTTTGGGAGGGAATGGCTTCAATTGAAAGGAAAGGAGACAAGATGATTTTCATGAAGGTGGATCTGGATAAAGCCTATGATAGGATGGAGTGGGACTTCATCTTGGATATGCTCAGGACTCTAGGCTTTGGCCCTCGTTTCATTGGTTCCATTTGTATGCTACTCATGGATGCCACACCTAAGGTGATCTTGAATGGAAAATTGACAGGGCTCTTCAGTTGGAGAGCTCCATTAGACAAGGGTGCCCACTAGGTCCCTATCTTTTCATTCTTGCTTCGGATGCTCTTGGATACCTAGTGAAGGCTAAGATGAGAGAAGGAAAAATTCAGCCACTATAGGTTTAGGACAGCCCGCCCCTTTTCTCCCAGGCTTTTGTGGATTATGTGAACTTCGTAGTCAGAGATGATGGGCACTCAGAGAGGGAGCTTCTCGAGACTCTTGACACCTCTGCATGGCTTCGGTGGAAGAAATAAACCATGCAAAGATGGCCTATAGGAAGACCACAAGAGAAGAATCCACCTTCCTCAAGGAACTTAGGTTGTGTCAGGATTGAAGAAGGAACTATTTTTAGACTACTTGGCATTCCCATGGATTTTGGAGTTTCCTTACATGCTAGATGGAATTGGGTGCTGGAGAGGTGGAAAGGGCTTCAAGCCAACATGACAGGTAGAGTGCTAGTGCTCAAGCACTTAATTATGCCCAAGGTAATCTACTTCCTCTCTTGCTGGATGCCATCAGAGTGTGATTTGAGGAGGTTTGAGGTGGTCTACAGAATCTTCCTTTGGGGGCAAAGTATGACGGCGGTTGGTATGTGGGGGTGGCTTGGAGTACATGTATTCTACCTAAGCATTTTGGAGGTTTGGGTCTCCCAGATCTGAAATAGTTGGCTACTAGGAGTATTGCCAAGTGGCTTGTGAGAGCAGCTATGAGAATGGAGGAAACCTAGGCTTGCCTTCTCCAAGAGGCAGCAAATTGTTGGGCCCCTGTGAGAGCTCCAGGCTAGAGAAATTGGGAGCTAAAAGATCTACTTTTGACCAATTGGAACTTCAAAGGAAAAGGGAGTGAACTTTTTCGATGCCTCTGGTTGGGGTGGAAGAAAGGGAGCTATGCCTTAAAAGCAGTGGAAAAGGAGTTGTGGGACAAAGGGGAGATCCTAGAGATGAGCTGCTGGGCCTGGAGAGAGGGATCTCCCCTGGAGGAAACCTTAATAAAGGTGGCAAGGAAAATTAGCAAAAAAAGAGTCAACAAGTGGGCTGATCTTTGGGACTTAGAGAAAGGGAAATGGAGAAGCAAGAGGAGAAATAAAAGGAAACGGGGCCTCAAGAGAAGGGAAATTGATATGCTTTGGGAGAGGTGGAGCCTGGGAGGACTTACCAAAGTAAGGCAGGGGCACAATACAGGTATGTCGGCTAAGGAATGGTTCACCTGGGAAGAGAAGGGCTGTATCATGGAAAGGCCTCCAATAACAAAGTTGTTCAAGAGGTAAGGTTGACGTTGAATGGCAAATGGGGATCACCTTGGATTCTAAGGAATGGGAGGGCATCTTCAGGGCAATATGGGCAAAGTTCCTGGACCCTAAAGCCTCTATTCTCCTATGGAGGATTACCCACAGGGCTATTTGGACAAGGAGTACAGGGCTTCAGTGGGGTGAGACAGATGTAGCACATGGACCTGGACTCCATTCAGCACACCTTCCTTCTCTATGAGAAAAATAAGCCACTCACTTCCTTTATTCTTAGTATATATGATTACTTAGGTTTTAATGTTATTGACAGTATTTCTTGGTTTCTTGGTTTGAACACTAGTAAGACAAGGACATTTGCCTTTGCATTAGAGCTCCCATTCTTTGGTCCCTCTGGAGATGGAGGAATTCGCAAATTTTTGGTAGTCCTATACATCATGTCTCTTTACTTAGTGGTCTTTGAGACATGAGTAACAGATACTTTGAGTCTTGTAAGAAAACTCTTCTAAAGAAAAAGTTGTATAAGGATAGTCCTAAGGTCAAAAGTATAGAGACTAAGACATCATGGTTCCTTAAGGTAGTGGACAGACTTAGAGTCCCCCAATTGTAAAGTACTTTACCATTTTTATAAATAAAATCTTATGCTTACTGTCAAAAAAAAAACAAAGTAGGAGACACAAGCTGCATTTACAAGTTGTACACTCAAATAGTTAAAAAATGTGATAAGTACAATGGCGATGAGCTTAAGGTGGTCTAGGGAATTTCCACGGAGTTACAGCTACAGGTAGGCATACAGCTAGGCACTATGTGTTTTCTTTGCCCTTTATAAAGGCCACCTTTCAGCTGCATTGAACAACCCCCTTCCCCCCTTCTCTCTCTCTCTCTCTCTCTCTCTCTCTCTCTCTCTCTCCAAATCCATCTCCTGCTTCTGGAGTGGACGAGAACAGACGAGATCATGATGAAGATGATGATATTTGTGATAGGGGTGGCGCTTGCTGCATTGTGCTCGTGTCCCTCAGCCGCCGAAGCGGCGTCTTTCAACGTAACAAGCGATCTGGTGGACAGCCAGCCGTTTGTACTGACATGCTGGTCCGGCGATAACCAGTTAGGCCAACACGTCCTGTATTTTCGTCAGAGTGTCTACTTTCATTTTTCTGGGATGCCGTGGACCAAATTCTGGTGTGAATTCGAATGGCGCGCCCTACACTTACAGCAGCAAACATGGGGATTTAACATTGTAAGTCATGACTCATCACTAGTCGCTGCTTACTGACAATTGTGAAAGTACAAACATATATGTATTTCTCAGATTTATTAGAATCGCTTGCATTGCTTCATTTCTGTTTTGCAAAGACTACTACTTGCACTTGCATCATTTTTCATGTACCATATATACCTATGTATATGTATTTATCGTCGATCGATATACATAGAGATTTATAGCGTGAGAACATCTTACGTGCTTTCCTTTTATCTTTTCAGCTTTGTCACGATTACAGTAACCTATGCTACTATCGTACCATGGTGGGCTACATGTTTTCTAGGTGATTTTGTAATAAAAGCTGGTTTTCTATACAATCCTTGCAAATTACAAAAAATATATTTCAATTTTTCAACGCAAGGAGAAGCTGCAAGGCGATATTCTCGCAAAAACATGTTCGCGCTTGCATCCATAATTATGCAATGTACATTGTGTATATATGTGTGTGTATACCCACTAGAAGGGCTGAGAGGTGTCCTTCATCCACAGCAACCAGAAAAAATTATGTGGAGACTCAAGCAGAACACAGTAGCAAATCTTATGATTTATCCAACTGGGCTGCTGCGGGGGATATTCCTTGATTTAATTCTTTGGATCTTGATTGCTACTGATTTATGTCATCCAATAACACAGCTATCGCAAGTAACATGCCATGCAATATTTTGGAATTGCTTGTTACTTACTGATGTCAGCTCAGTTCCTTACCTTGTGTATCACGAAATCATGTAATGTTTGCCGCATTTAACAATGAAAATAGAATGAACTCGATCTTCTTCTTGATTTGAATTCATCGCTCGCTGACAGAAATGGCCTGCCATCTGCCTGTGAATAGGTCGATCATTTATTCGTAATTTGCCTTGGCTTTGCTACAGGTTGCGAGGACACCTGACTTTCTATGGTTCGTAACTGTGAAGGGTCTTTTCATGCAAGCATATTTGCCAGGTGGGGACCGAGAGTTCTTTCAGCCTTGGCAAACTGGCGTGATCGACTCTAATGCTAGTCAAGCGGGTGGATCTGGTAGTTATAATAAAACGGTTGAAGCTGCCCCATTATCAGCTCCTAGACCCATCATGCACTTATCTTTTTTAGAAAAATGCTATCAACATATCAGTTTTTAAGAGCTAGATAAACGTTTTTTGATCTGTTGGACAAATTATTGTGTGCCGCTGGATGGGCGACAGTGATCAAGCTTTCAATTTGTTACTACAGTTTATAAATACGCTTAGAGTGTTGTACATGGTTTTGACGATTTGATTGAAATTTGAGAGCCGCATCACAACTACGATTGGTGGAGAAATGCATGTTTTCGCAGTTGACCATCGATGTTCAGAAGAAACTAGAATGCTTCATTTCATTAGTGTACTCTTTTCTAATTATATGTTCAATACAATGAGTGACTATAATGCATTGTAGAAGACAGATTCTGGCCATTTTTAGGGGGTTAGAAAGCATAGTGTCTCTATTTTGAATGTCACAAAGACAAACAATTCCGGGTGCCATTATAATAGATGCTACAATGTCACTCTACAGTTCTGTACACCTGCCTTACATAGTTTTGGAGTCTGACCTCATCTATGTACATGCCTATTCTAATTTATAATCTTCATGTGGATTAAGCCATGTACAATCCACTACACTATGGAAGCCAAGCACAACGAAGTTCTGCCTAGTTCAAACTTCCAAGGATTTTTTTGAGTTCTTATTGGGAAACATGGTATTTGCCTGTCACCTCCCATAGTATATAAAAATGAGACTAACAAGATATTTGCATGTGAGATAACCTTAGAAAGAAATGAGTGAAAATATTCACTATGTGTTGAGGTCGGTTTGAAAGAAATGAGTGAAAATATTTACTATGTGTTGAGGTCGGTTTGAAAGAAATTCAATATTAAAGGCTAGACTGTATTGGTGGTTAGAACACTTAAAGTTTGCACCTTGGTGGTGTATTGGTGGTTAGAACACTTAAAGTTTGCACCTTGGTGGAGGGCTAAAATAGCGTACACGCATGGGAAGTCCGCTTTTATTATGAGTGACATGAATGGTTGCATGAAAGAGATTTCATCTCTTGCATGTAATGATGTGAATAAAGCATTCAACTTGGATGTGAATCAAAGACGTGTGATCAATGAATGATGTCCTATCCGCGTTTTCTGCACCTTGTTTCCTGGAGCTACTATAGCCGTAGGTAAAGCTTGGCCAGGGCTAGAAGCCTCAGTGTTTTGCACTGTTATCTTTTTTTCTCTTGTTTCTGGGTTCGTACTGTGTTGATGTTATTGTGCTATGTTGATGTGATTGTACTGTTGCTTTCTATCCTTTAACACACTTAGCTTTTAAGCTTACTCGTTTCCTGGTTGAGATATGGCTGCCCTGGTACAGACTATGTCTCTGTTCTTCTTGCCATTAAAGTAACCATTGGAATGTTTGGTCAGATATATGTGTTGCAAACGAGGACTTCCGTGCACATATCAAAAGTAAGTTTTCAAAGCTGTGAAGTTTTAATTCGAAGGAAATGGCTCATTTAGGAGGGTTTTTTTGTGGGATCCTTTGTTTTTTTTAATTTGGTTTAATTGGAAGGATTTGACCTTCCTTTAGCTACGTTTATTCACATCTAGAGCCATTTGGCATGATAGGAAAAGGTTTGATCCAACTCAAAACGCTGACAGAAAGCATATACAGTTCTGCTATCAGTATTGAGCGCCCACAATGAAAGTCGAACTATGGATTTGTCTTGTGGCATATGAAATTAGTATAATTTTATCAAACTGATTTTAGAGGTCACTCTGAACCTGTTCCCCCTGTTGTAGCTTTGCAAATTCTAGCATAAACTTATTGGAAGGTAATTCATTAAGCAATGAGCATTTCTCTTCAGTCATTTGATTTATATTGGAATCGTTTGCTGTTATACAAAAGAGTATTTCTTCGGAAGGTTGTGACGGTACATCGCTGATACCTTGAATTTGTGATACCTTGTAGTAAGTTGACTTCAATTTCGATGGGAGCAGTAAACACCATAATATCACAAATGAAACTCAGTCTCATAATAACTGGGATGCTCCTCGTATTGGTAGTTCAATATCTAGCGGTAGCATTGACTTAAACAGTAAAAGCAGCAATCGTAGCACATGCACGGTCTCTGTTAGTGCGGAGATCAGTGTCAGTAGCAAGTTAAGCGATAGTAACACAAGCGAAATAAAAGAGTGTAAAGATTGGCTAATCCTTATATGTCATGTAGCATCCAACTTTATAGTTTTCGCAGCTGAAGAATTCAAGCAGATTATTGAATTTATTATAATTACATTATTAGTTTGAGACTTAAACCAAGCAGAAACAGGCGAATTAAATCTCATAATTTGCATTTGGGATGATAGTGGACAGCCAGCACATTTTCATTTGAGACTTAAACGAAGCAGAAACAGGCGAATTAAATCTCATAATTTGCATTTGGGATGATAGTGGACAGCTGGCACATTTTCATTGGCTCTGAACACAGACGTTCAGAGCCATAGTGCAACAACATGTCAACGGAAGGGCAGTTGAAGGGCCCAAATGGCAAATTATGCCCGTTAGCAGGCATGGGCAGGCCTGCTATCTTTTAGCAGACAGCCTTCAACGCACCTTGCCGCAGGGCGGCTCAGTGCATGAAGGCGGTGCACCTGCTACACACAGTAGCGGGCCTGCTCACGCCCGCTACCTAGTTCGTAATCAGTCGTATCTTGCTAGTCCCGACCGTATATTTATACAGTGGTTATGTATTTATACGACATTGAGAATATACGACAATCAGCTATTTCTGTCTTGTCGCATGTACCTTCGCTGGAGCGTAGGACCGGAGGAGCATAGCATGGAGCGGAGGATCGGAGGAGCATAGCGTGCAGGTGCTAGCCAGTCACGGTTCAGATCCGCTACTCCATGTTTCGTTGTAATTTTTCTTCCTACAACATTCACAACAGCACTGGTATTCTCCGCAGTGCCTTTTGCAGGATAACAAAGTGGAATAAGATGATTCATCTACAATCGTGTCTAGTTCCCTTCTTCGCTGCATTGTAGAATTACTTCCATGACGATTAACAACAGTTGGAGTATTTTAAAACAATGCCAACGCTGCTACGAGAGCCAGACTCTGAATCAAGAAATCATAGTAAGCCAAGATATGGATAGATGATTTGAGATCAATGTCTAATCCTAATGTATTAGATTTTTATATGATTTGCAAATTGCTTGAAACCGTTCTGCTGGCACGGAAATGATGAAGGAATCCTATGAAATTGCGCTCCAGCATTACTAGGAACACACACAAGATTTAAGAGGAGAGAAGCAAACTCCGCCTTCCCCAAGCAAATAAGAAACTTCAAGAGCAACTTCCAAACACATTTCTCGAATCATCTTCAACCAAAATCATGTTAACCAGCAGCAGTAGCACGACAACAGGTAGTGAGTTCACCATCGTCAACCACAACAACAGACAGACAGAGAGAAACCTCCGCCCTCGCAATGTATTCGTACCGTACAAAACTACGTATGAATACTGTATTACGTGAGGTATTAAAAAAAAAGTGCTAATAACGTAAGATAACGGGCCCCATAGGGCCCGTTATGAGTTTTTGGGGGCGGGCTCGCCCGGGTTTTTGGGGGCAGGCTCGCCCTCCCAGGCTCGCCCCCAAAAAACTCATAACGGGCCCCTGCGGGGCCCGTTATCTACTACATAAAGCCCTTCTTTCAGTAAGTTCAAAAAACTAAATTCTGTTAAAAAAAAACCAAGAAGAAATTACTCCATAAAAAAGAAAAGAATGGTATTGGTCTCATGAAAGCAGTCACAAGGCAAAGTTTGAAATGCAAAACTCCAATATAAAATTGTTTGTTGTCGCTCAGCCTCCGCTCTTGTGCTATTTTCTTGCCTACCTTGTTGGGCCTTACAAAATTTCCGTTTAGAAACTTTGCGCAATTTCTTGGATTCTTTTGGATTATTTTTTAGTTGGCTCAACATTTGTGCACATGACATGGTCATTTTTACAATCTTACAGGCACTGTTCTCTCCCGCATAGTACTTCACAAAACATTTCTAAATTAAAGCCTTCGATGGCCAGACCATCTTTTTTTTCGAGTAAAGCGGATCAACAGTCTAATGCTTAAAAAAGTTGTTTTTGTGGAGCTTCTTTAGTGCTTCAATTGCTTGTTTGTTGATAACTATTCTGTGATCACACGATATGCTAGTGCATGAAGCCAAGAAGCAATTATTCATCCTTGTTGTCACCAGCTTATCAGTTGTTTCTCAATCGAAGACTCTAAAGAGTACGTATAATTGGGTTGTTGCTTTTAACTTAAGAATTAGGGTTTTGAACTTTTTGCAGGTTGGATGAGCAATTGATGGATTGAGGTGTGAATATTGAAACCTGAATATGTTTGATGAGTAATTACAATGAAATTAATTTAATTACAAATATCTTAATAGAATAAAGAAGAAGAGAATTGTGAAATATTGTATGAAATGTTGAGATATAAACACAAAATTCTCTACTAGCAACAATTGATTATATTTTTTAATACAATTCAATCAATCTCATCTATTTTTTACATCATCATTGATATCTCGCCATTCATCTGATTCAAGTTTGCATCACTTTCACACTCACCTAGCAGTCTAATTCTTTCACAAATTTCAAATAGATGGTCTATTCTTGTTGGAAGATTAGAAGTATCATCATCAATGTTTTCATTGATTTGACTTTCGGCTCTTACATCATTGTCAGTGACATCCCAATCGTCATGTTCATTTGGCTCCACGAGATAATCAATTGTTTCATCCTCTTCATATCGCGATCGCTTTCATCGTCTTCATCATGATTGTATATTCTCTCATCTTCAAGCTCGATTTTTTGGAAAATATTCTTTTTTCTTGTGTTTGTTTGCATGGCAAATAGTCACCTCGTATTCGATGGATCAGGATAAAGAGCTATCTGTGTACATACAGACAATACAAGTGAGTTGGAGAATGAATCTAGTGAGCTCAGCAATTGATTTATGGTTACAAGTACCAGGATTGTTATCTGTTCACAATGAAGTGATACACAACTACATACATTGGCAAATTGCCACGCATATTGCCACACACATAAGATGGGAGTCAAATTGGAGCTCGTCCGGTTTGCATGGCGATTCGCATGGCAATCGCATGGCAATGCATGTGGCAACTGACGTGTGGTAGAGCCACGCATGTAAGAGCCACGAGAAAACATTATGCTTCCTTCATCACCATTGCCTTACTTTGGTGGTTTCGTTATTTATGTCCAGAATTACCTGATTTTTTGCTGGCCAATTTTCTGACAGACAACAATCCGTTTGACAAAGAAGTAACGGAAATTTTGAGAATTTTAAATTTTGTGGTTCTACCACGCGTGGCTGTACCATGCATGGCACAACCACGCGTGGTAATTTTTTTTACATTTTCCCTAGAAATTTGCCATGACGTGGCAAATTTCCGGAATCTAGATTTTGGAAATTTGGATTTAACATGGTTCTACCATGCGTGGATGTACCACGCAGAATTTTTTGCGCAAAAAAAAAAGGTGCACAGTGAGATTTGTGTTTCTCAATGCGTCGATTGTATTGTATTGTATTGTATTGAGAGAGAGAGAGAGAGAGAGAGAGAGAGAGAGAGAGAGAGAGAGAGAGAGAGAGAGAGAGAGAGAGAGAGAGAGAGAGAGAGAGAGAGAGAGAGAGAGAGAGAGAGAGAGAGAGAGAGAGAGAGGTATGCGGTCACACAATGTAGGTTAGCATTCAATCGATAGTATTTGTGGTTGATTTGTAGAAGATAGTTGATTATAATCAAATGAGTTATGTTATGAATCTTTGAATGTTAATTTTGTGAGATTAAGTGATGCATTCACATATCATTTTATTAAATGGTTTGTTAAATTGTGTGGTGATTGAATCAATGTGATTTTTGTACAATATGTTTTGATCTTAAGACTAGATTAGATAAACTTACACATCAAGAGAGAAAAGATAGTTATTGCTAATCTTTAATGGTTTGCCTTTGATTGATTGATTTGTAGAATAAAAAGGATGATGGCTTTTGAAAAGAAAGGGCTTTTGATGAAGACAAGCAATTGAGGTATGTCAAACGTCTTCTTCATATGAATATTTTGTAATTTCATTTTAATAAATGGTTTGATAAATTTTGATGCTAATTTGTAGTATATGTTTTGTTCTTGATACTAGATTGCACAAACTATATGTGAGTTACCTAAATTCTGTCTATAAAATGATGAACATTCTTATAACAAAACAAGATCTTAATACAATCATAGATGGTGCACAATAAATGAGTAAAAGTTAAAACAAACAATGCAATTATAGACAAGAATTGAAATGTACATTAACAATTGATAAACATAGATGGTGAAACAAAAATCACACATATATATATAATCCGATCCTATGAAAAAAAATACATTAAATTTTGTTTTTAAGAAAGGGCTTGAAACAAAATCCCTTTCTTTCTACTTGCTACATCAAAACTAAAAGGTAAATTAAAAAACATTACACGTTAAACTTTAATCAAACAAAGACTTCTTAATTGTCATCGTCCGAATCCGAGTCTTGTGCGGAAGCTTGTCCTTCACTCTCACTTCCGGACATCTCCCCTTCCTCTTCCACTTCCGCTTCACCGGCTTCTTCACTCGACCCCTCCTCTACATAAGATGTCGAGCTTCTCTACACATCACAAAAAATAACAAAAGCCAATAACCAATAAGTAAAGTAAACGAAACTCATTAACAAGCAAGAAAGATTAATAAAAATGATTATCAGATAATAGAAGCAAATGAGACGAATGTAGCAAGAATTTACCATAGGATGAATGCTTTGTTAAGAAAGATGGTCCACCAAGGCATTGTAGCCTTGTTGGTACCCAATCTTATATTCGGCATTTGTGTATTTTCTCCCAAAGTCCCTTTGCTATACAAACATGAATACAATCATTTAGATACAAAACATGATTAGTAATTAAAAACATTACTAAAATAATTATAATAAAATCAAACTAAAAAAGCAAAACTTACAAATTGGGCTTGTAAATTGGATTTCCCACCCAAGCCAAGGCGAGATTGGCCCAAGAGATTGATTCTTGATTTGGTTGCTTCTCGTAGTTGTTTGAAGCGATCCGGATTCGGATGTTTGGACTCGTGTATCACCTTTATCCAATCTTTCTTTGAAGCCTATCCCAGCCTTTTTTTTTCCATTTTTTACATATCTTTGTAAGGATTGACACTTGTGGCGAATATGATTGAGGAAACTCACTATTCAAAAGCGCAAGTATCTTATTCTTGTCATCTTGGTTTTGTTGCTCCCAAGGAGTGCATTAGTTGTGGCAAGGTCACTCAACCCAATATTCAAGTTGAAGAAATAGTGGATGATGATGTTTATTTAAAGAAAGTGAACATCAATCAATCAAGATTTAGAACATATTTTCTTATTCGTCATTAGTAAGTCATCACTGTTGATCTATCCAATCTTCATGCCATAAGGTAATGGTCATTAGACACTTGCAACATTTGTTTTGAATAAAAAAAATCGCTTTTGTCTTGGCACCATCTGAACAATATTTGGTCAATCCAATCATTCCAAGAGAAACCTAGAATGGCCATCAAATAATTTGCTGGTCACCTTAAGGGGCCTGAAATTTTTTTGAGCTCCCGCGGAAACTATCCGTCCTTCCACAACCCTCCTGATCTCATATATGAAAGCCAATAGACCGAGTTGCAATGTTTGAGTGATTTTGATGATCTACATCGCTAGTGACTACAGACTGAGTAATGTGGAGGTTATGCATATTCCTATGTCTCATATATCCACTCACTCTTCCAGTCTTGACATTGATCCTGCTTCAATGGATTCTGATCATCTCATAGTGTCATCACACCTAAATTGTATCCAATCCACAACACCTTGTGAAAATCCTATCCCAAGCTCTATCCATCTCATGATGTCACCACATACAGATATTGTGCATCCCATCACACCCAACGTAAATTGTACAGATCCTTCTATCTTAGCTACGCCATTTAAAAAAAGAACACGACTTAGATGCATTTTGACAAAATTTGAAAAAGAACAAAGTTTTTTTACGTACTATTGACTTGTCCAAAAATGTTTTAAATTCATTGTAGAACTGACGAATTGGCATGCTAGCCACCGTTCTTCAAGTGGAATTTTGAGAGTACCCTCAGATTCTCCTGCATGGAAACTCATTGACAAAGAGTATCCATGTTTTGCAAGTGAATCCCTTTGGCAAAATGTCAAGCACCTGGCCTACTTGGCCAATGGTGTTGGTCAACTACAACATTCCACCTTGGCTAACTATAAAAAAAAGGACATGTCATGTTAGCACTTTTAATTCCTAGAAAACACAAAGTAAAAAATATGGATGTCTACCTTGCACCGTTAGTTGAAGAATTGGAGCTATTATGGAAGGGTGTCCAAGCGTATGACATCACACATCCAATACAAGACAACAACTTTTTGATGCACGTAATTCTAATGTGGACAATGCGCAAGAGGATGTGATTGGAAGGTTTGTTTATTGTTTATTTTTTTTTATAAAATACAATGTAGCTTGTAAATTGATTGATTATTGTCTTAATTACAATTAATATGTGGCAATATCGAAAGTATAATGCAATGTGGGCATAAGGTCATCATCATCGAGTTGAACAAGTTGATATGAAACGATGAACTTATGACTGTGGTGTTATGGCAACTTTTAATCAAGAAAGTTGGAGTAGTGCACGAGACCAAAGTCCAATCTCTGGAGAGCTTGAGTATGTAGGAACTATTCAAGATATATATGAAGTGTTTTGGTGAAAATGGAAAATACTTTTTGTTTGATGTGAAATGGTTCAAAATCAATTATCAAGGGTCAAATGCAACTGTGAAAAGAGATTGTAGTGAATTTTTTCCTATCGATTCAACCAAGACATTAAGCATGGATTATTCAGACACGTTGGCATTGCCTCGTCATTGTGAACAAGTGTGTCACATGACATTTGTTTTTTCTCAATCATAATTAGTAAATACACTATTGCATTACAATTAACTGTTTATGTGGACCTTAGTTCCATGTTGGAACAAATTTTTTAACTTAACATTGTTAAATGTGCAGGTATTTTTTCAATCGGATCGACTAAACAACAAGTGGTGGTATGTTGTTCAAGTAAAGCCACGCGTTAGACATGTATTTGAAAACGCATACATTGAGAATGAAATGGAGGACTTGAATATTGACAACACAAACATGGTTGATGTGGATATAGAATTAGTTATAATTAAAGTAGAATCACTGTGCTACTGTACTGTGGGTCCTATCAGTCGATAAGGATCAGTTGGCCTTGCCACGAGGCAAGTCGACAGGACACGCGTCCTGCCAACGGCAACTTGGGTCATGCATGGGTTGCCTGAGTTTTATTTTTTTTTGAGAAATACAGTTGCTATGTGAGCTTGTTGTGGAGAGTGTTTTCTGTCCGTGTTATCGTGTAGCGTGATCTGTGTTCCTGTTCGAAGAAAATTCTAAGTTGGTATCAGAGTCGTACAGGGAGTGTACACAGTACAACATCATCATTGAAGAGAGCTTTGGGAGAATTGTCTTCTGAGAGTTCGGGGTTTACGGTGGGTTGAAGACGGAAGGAGAAGCACTGGTGCAGAGAGTTTAGCACATAGAAGCTTGGTGAGCTTGAGATTGTGTGAGGATTCAGAGACAAGAGTTGTCGGCTGAATCAAAACCTCAGCAAACAGAATTTTGAAATTCCGAAGGAAGGCTATTTGGTGTTTGCAGTCAGTGTGCACTCAATCGGACACCGTTTGACAAATGGATTAAAGCATCAGATTTCCAACAGTAGGGCAACCTCAGAGCAAGAGGATAGGCCTGTCAAAGAACTGTAGATAGGAAGCCAAGAATAGATTTGTGTGAAAAATCCTAGTTTGGGGTTTGGGAGCACAAAATCAGAGATTTCTCTCCATTTTGAATCGTTCTGGAAGCTGTGAAAATCTAGATTAGAGTGCCCTAGCAGTGTGAATCGGACCTGAGAAGGTCGTGGCTGGTCGTGGAAGCGTGAGGGTGCAGGATCAATTCTCTGTTGGCAGCCATAGCTACAACCCATTGTTGGAGGGTTTGCGGATCCCAAGGCAACCCTAACCCTAGTTAATAAGTGAGAGGGATTTGGCACCCTGCATGTGTGAGTCCAACCCGATGACCACATAGTCATTTGATTGATTAGTTAAAAGTCAATAAAAGGACTTTAGGCCTTTTTGCGGGACTTTTAATGTCGCAGGGCCTAATTGTGAAGTTATTGGATAAAGTTGGATTTCCCT
The DNA here is from genome assembly GCA_029204225.1 of Diphasiastrum complanatum. Taxonomy (NCBI): domain Eukaryota; kingdom Viridiplantae; phylum Streptophyta; class Lycopodiopsida; order Lycopodiales; family Lycopodiaceae; genus Diphasiastrum; species Diphasiastrum complanatum. The sequence continues at coordinate 42,742,424 of CM055113.1, read as the reverse complement.
CGAATTTTGTTGGTTCTCACACTTTTTTAAATTTGAATAAAAAGAGAGGCAAGACTGGACCAATAGGATCTAGAGGCTAGGGTCCTCCTCTCTACTATAAAAAGGGACCAACTCGAGTTGTTCCTCATGTTCATTTCCTCATTTCCATAGAGCAAATTGGTTCTCTTTAGAAATGGATTGATGAATGTCCTTGCTCTTCTTTTCTTCTCCTCCATTTCTCATGCTTTCTTTGAATTTTGCTAATTGTTGGATCTGATCATTATTGGGATTACTATTTCTTATGCTTTTTGTGAGAGAGAAAGGGAGAGAGAGAAAAGTAAGTTTCTATCATTGTTGTTGATTTAGGCTTAATGGAAGTAGGGTTAATGGATGTAGTGTTAATGGATGTTAGTGTTAGATCCTCCATTCATGTTGAAATCTGAACTATACTATCACTCTCGTGGGAACGAATAGTTTTTTGGAGAAATCTATATCCAATCACATAATCTAGAGTCTGTACAACGTCAGCTTGACGCTTGTGAGTTTGGGATTCTAAGAGAGATGGAGGCTCAGCTTGGGGCCCTGGAGCGCCTGCATTGGTAATGTATGTATTAATGCCCCAATGCCTACGCACGCACGAAATTTATAGCTTCAAGGTGAAACATTGAAACCACCCAAGATAAAGATTACTCTTTGCAATAGTGCTTCAAAGTTCAAACATTTATTTCAAACTCATTCTTAAGGATATGTCCATTATGTCGAATAAAAGTTATTATCAGATGTCTAGAGGCAGCATCTTGAAGATTAACACGAGAGAAGTTGTAACAAAGTTGAAAGACATTGTGAAGGTTTATGATTATACATACATTACAGAATCCAAATTCCAAATTACAACACACAATAGTTAGAACTTAAAAAGGTTACAAGCTACAGTGATCATCACGAAGGTCCCATGCTATTGCGACTAACTATAGTATATATACAATGCATGCCCTGGAGTCTTAGCTTACCAACATTCCAATGGCTAACTTGTAATCACACATGTTCGAATACTTTCTAAGCATTGTATAAGTAGCTATAGGATGATTCTGATTACTAGCATGAATTCCATATTTTATTCTTGGATTGTTTCTAATTTAATGACCCTTTAAATATCTAAAATTAGTAAATCCATGAATTTGGAATCTGGTTTGGCCACTGACACTTGTAGGCATGTTGAACTTTGACAAGGATCAAACTTGAGTAATCTAAATGTTTCAAATCTGAAAATCACATCTTAGGCATCCAATTTTGAGTAACTTTGAATCATAAGCATGCACTTTGAGGTAGCTAAGTACCTCTAAATATACAAGGATTCAATATGTATCCAAATTTTAGCTATCTCAAGTGAGAGACATCAAGATAAAGTTATCTCAAGTCATAGACATCAAGTTTGTGCTATCTCAAGTGATAAATTTGAAATTTGAGCTATTTCATGTGTAGGGCCCAATTCCATCAATGAGGCCAGATGAAACTCAAGCACACAAACTAATTTGAATTTCAGATTGATCAGGTTTGAAGAATCTATCAACTATGTCGAGTGAATAGGATCGAAATCACATGCTAGGCATCGAGTTTGAGCCATCTTGAGCAACAAGCATCAAAATTATACTTTCTTAAACTTGTAAGCTCGAGATATTACTAATTTGATCCCTTGTGGATATCTTGAGGAGGAGTAGGATCCAAAGTTTGAGATATCATTTATTTCATTCAAGTTGTGTAACATTTTTTTTTTATAAATGTATGTCTAGTTATGCGATAGATGTTGACCATGTAGTTTGTCTCAAACATTTTTATGCCTAGATAACAATGAATTCTTTTGTAAGAAAATCTAGCACAATGCTATTGTTAGAAATAGCATTGCTAGATCATTATTCATTCATTGTCAACAATCACAAATGTTTTCATGAGTTCATTTTCATGTTTGAGTATAATGTTTGGTGGTTTAATGATTCAAACATATGCAGGTTATTTAGCAATATTAGTTATGGAAGATTACACACGAGACGATATTGAGAATATTTTGAAGTTAACTTATTTCAGTGTTTTTATTTCAATATTTGTATGTTTATTTGTACGTTTTTTTGTCTCATGAAAGTTTTTAATGTACGTTACAAATAATCATTTGATAATTTAATACATTCAAATTGTAGTCGATGTTCTTGCAGCATGTTGAAGTCCAAACCCAAAAAGGGGTTTCTCCATTTATGAATGAGAGCTTGCAAAACAAGGTAAGTTCTTTGGTTATGTCTTAGCATTTTTGTTTGTCAACAAGCTTAATAGATGATCAAATTCAGTTAATGTTACATAGAAAAATTTTCAGCCTATCGCTATAATCAATGCTTGGATAATGACACAAAATTTTATGTAAATTGTATGTTTTGAAGTACATACTACGTAGCATTTGAAACACAAAATACATATTTCCATTTTTTGATTAGGGTCAAAGGAAAACTCGTAATTTGTGTTTTTCTCATTTTTAAGTGAAGCAACATATTGATTCAATTAAACAAAATAAGATTTGTTTTAAAAAGAATTTTTCAATTTATGGTTGTATGCAATGTTAAGCAATGAATTAGAATGAGCTCACTAGTAAGCTTATGCATGTTGGAATGGGTTCCGTTTCAGAACAAATTAAAAAAAAAACGTAAATATTTACAAAGGGTCCGTTTCGACCCAACTTTGAGCATATATTGGCTGAGCAAATTACGGTGGAGCATCTTCAACTAGTCGGTATTCAAATATTTACGTATGATAAACTCGGAAAATTTTTGCTTAACTTCTGCCCACAAAAATTTCCAGTATTAACATTACGATACATTCTACCCACAAATGGACCCTTTGTAGATATTAAGTTTATAGTTCATTTATGACGTCTAGCTATTTGTGGTTGACGTTTTAGGCATCTTTGATCATGCTCTCTCTTGCGTTGTTCAGCAGCTCCATAACTTTTGCAAAATTCTTGTTCTCACATTCGGCTTTTTGGTGGAAAAATCCATCCGCAGCAATACAATGACAAAAAAGGAAAAAAGAAAGCTTTGTCCGACTCAACGCATTTTATTCTCCGTCGTTAAGCAGCAGTGTTAAGTTGATTGTTCTGGGCAGACAAACAGACCATAAACGCAATCAACAGTATCATAAACTTAGGAAAATTTTGTTTAACTTTTGCCCACAAAAAAGTGTTGCAGTGCGTTGGGATCTCCTCTCTCTCTCTCTCTCTCTCTCTCTCTCTCTCTCTCTCTCCCTCCAAGCTGTACCACAATGATTCTGCTCATGAACCCTCCTATCAAATGGATCACGGCCAGCAAGTGTCATGTATCTTTTAATTAAAAAAAATGTTCTGACCCAGTACATTCCGGAACATCTGGAATGGAACGTACTGTACGTTCCGACCCTTTTGGACTGGAATGAGTATCTAAGCAGGTAAGAATTATATATACGTATTTATATAATTCTACATATGGCTAAAAGCATGGTTTGGTGGTACAACATGGGCTTTCACGGACACTACCTTTTTTGGTAGAAATACACTTTTGTATTATTATACACTATTTTCAACTAATACCTTTGACTTGCAATAATTTTTACTCGTACCTTGGAAGTATGTCATGTAACATATCATTGGAAAGCCCTTTTCAGTGCTTTCTAATGCACCAAACTCTGCTAAAATTGGAATTACTTGTGTCATTTTTAATGTGAACACTGTTGCGTTGGAAATAGGTAATATTTCGTGCAAACAAGAACTATTTGGCATATTCCTTAGATTCTATTAAAATTCACCATATTTTTGTATGTTTTCAAAAACATGGACTCATAGGATAACACCCAAAATGAAAATGATAAAAAAGAGGGTTTTAAAAAGTTACAAAATTTAGACCAGAATTTAAAATTTCATTAAAAAACGTCATTTGTAAAATTCAATGATACAAACTTATGTTTGTGGAGTACTAGTTCATGGATACAAATTATTGTGTGATGTATGGCTCGATACCTTGCATCTTCATTATAGTAATCAAGTTGCCACATCGGTAATGGGAGCAATAAGAAAACTGCATGTATCACGTGGTAGTTTGTCGCTGATCTTGCGCATTCAAGTAGACAACTACTAGAGGGAGAACAATAACAGATTTATGTTTGGTCTTTGTTCTATGTTAGTGGCACATGACATTTTCCAAATGGTTGAGATAGGATTTTTAATGGTTGGCCACACACATGAAGACATTGACCCAATTTTCAATGTCATATCCAGAGCATTGAAATCTAATTTTGTTCTTACAATGCCAGATAAGCTAGCACGAATTGGTCAAAAGATAGTTGGTGGTCGTATTGAAACATCCAATTTGAGTTATTAGAGCGAATGATAGATTGGAAAGGATTTATAGCCTCCATATATTGTTCGTGGAAATTATGGCTTGGACGAGTCAGGGTGGTCGAAACTCAGATTTCATTGTTCCTCTTCTGAAATGCTTGAAGAACCAGAACAATAATATGTGAATCTGAAAAATACAAACAAAAATCAGAATAATGAAAGAAAATCCTATTTGGCATTGCTCCTCGGCAACGGTGCCAAAATTGGTATATGTCGCGACATACCAACAGCAAAATGATTGATATTTGTAGTATAAACGGGTATCGTTCCTACTAGAGAGCAATAAAAAGGCTAATACTGTCATTATTAGTGCAAAACTAGAAATAACTAAGAATGAATGGAGTGGAGAGGAGAAGTGATTGCAAATTGTCATCAACATATGTTTCAACAAGGGGGCTGCCAGTACAACCATATAAAGAAAACAAATACCCAAGAGAAAAATACTGAATTTTTCATTATAATTTTCAGATTCAAATGGGAGTGAACTCAAGAAAGCAAATACTTCAGCAAAAGGGAAAGCCACACGGTGTAACAAAACTCTAGTAACTCCAAGAATAAAAACTAGCTCAATTTTGACCTCAACACATTTCTTGATTCGTGTATCTACGAATGCTTGCATTTGTCTCTAATACAATGTTGAAATTATGAGGACAAAACACTGATTTAGAGATAACAGCTACCACACAATCAAAACTTGTATGCATCGGACATCTTGGTAGATAACAACACATCAAATAGGATCAATCACTTAGCTTGGACCTAACAGTCCTCTATGTTGCAAAATTACTTAACATCAAATAGATACTCATATACTCAAGTTTCTTAGTATTGAAGGAAACACTCTCTCCATTACTTAGTCAAAGATCATGCGAATACATATATAATCATCTCAAATTTTCATATTAAATGGTTTTTAAATTCCATAAGTGTCTAACTTTAACGTTTATTACTACAAAGTAGGTGATTTGTTGACTTTTGTTGACTCATCATGGACTAGTCACCTACCACTATTTAAATGGTCTAGTTTTTAAGGGATTTTCTCACAAGAAAATAGTAGATTTTAGTTCACAAAATGTAGGATCCATGATAAAAAAGAGGGAGTTACAAAATTTAGACCAGAATTTAAAATTTCATTAAAAACGTCATTTGTAAAATTCAATGATACAAACTTATGTTTGTGGAGTACTAGTTCATGGATACAAATTATTGTGTGATGTATGGCTCGATACCTTGCATCTTCATTATAGTAATCAAGTTGCCACATCGGTAATGGGAGCAATAAGAAAACTGCATGTATCACGTGGTAGTTTGTCGCTGATCTTGCGCATTCAAGTAGACAACTACTAGAGGGAGAACAATAACAGATTTATGTTTGGTCTTTGTTCTATGTTAGTGGCACATGACATTTTCCAAATGGTTGAGATAGGATTTTTAATGGTTGGCCACACACATGAATGACATTGACCCAATTTTCAATGTCATATCCAGAGCATTGAAATCTAATTTTGTTCTTACAATGCCAGATAAGCTAGCACGAATTGGTCAAAAGATAGTTGGTGGTCGTATTGAAACATCCAATTTGAGTTATTAGAGCGAATGATAGATTGGAAAGGATTTATAGCCTCCATATATTGTTCGTGGAAATTATGGCTTGGACGAGTCAGGGTGGTCGAAACTCAGATTTCATTGTTCCTCTTCTGAAATGCTTGAAGAACCAGAACAATAATATGTGAATCTGAAAAATACAAACAAAATCAGAATAATGAAAGAAAATCCTATTTGGCATTGCCTCCTCGGCAACGGTGCCAAAATTGGTATATGTCGCGACATACCAACAGCAAAATGATTGATATTTGTAGTATAAACGGGTATCGTTCCTACTAGAGAGCAATAAAAAGGCTAATACTGTCATTATTAGTGCAAAACTAGAAATAACTAAGAATGAATGGAGTGGAGAGGAGAAGTGATTGCAAATTGGTCATCAACAGATGTTTCAACAAGGGGCTGCCAGTACAACCATATAAAGAAAACAAATACCCAAGAGAAAAATACTGAATTTTTCATTATAATTTTCAGATTCAAATGGGAGTGAACTCAAGAAAGCAAATACTTCAGCAAAAGGGAAAGCCACACGGTGTACAAAACTCTAGTAACTCCAAGAATAAAAACTAGCTCAATTTTGACCTCAAACACATTTCTTGATTCGTGTATCTACGAATGCTTGCATTTGTCTCTAATACAATGTTGAAATTCATGAGAGGACAAAAACACTTGATGTTAGGCATAGATAACAGCTCATATTCCACACATCAGTCTTGATCAAAACTAGTAAAATGCATCGATCTCGACGTATCTTGGTTAGAGCATAAACAACACATCAAATATGGATCAATCACTTCAGTCTTGGACCCTAACCTTGTTCCCTACTATGTTGCAAGAATTACATTAAACATCAGTAATAGATACTTCATATGACTCAAGTTTCTTAGTATTGAAGGAAACACTCTCTCCATTACTTAGTCAAAGATCATGCGAATACATATATAATCATCTCAAATTTTCATATTAAATGGTTTTTAAATTCCATAAGTGTCTAACTTTAACGTTTATTACTACAAAGTAGGTGATTTGTTGACTTTTGTTGACTCATCATGGACTAGTCACCTACCACTATTTAAATGGTCTAGTTTTTAAGGACTTGATTCTTCTCACAAGAAAATAGTAGATTTGAGCTTCCATAACATTTGACACATATTTGATAGAAAATTATTGTATTATGATGATCAGATTCTGATACCAAATGTTAAAAAAAAGAACACCAGTCATTTATTTCAGATGACTAATATTTGGAATCATTCAATTCTTTGGTTGTCAACTAATACTGCTACAAGAACTATAGTTTTGATGCGAAAGAATACTATACTTCTCAAGTACTAAATGAATTCACTTTTAAATGTGTGATAATTCAGTCCATTATTAGAGATACGTTTTAAATAACTATTCACATAATTGAGTTAGATACAATCAAGTATCACTCTAGAAAACATTGGAATTACTTGTGGTCTACATGTGACAGACACTCATAATACATAGATTAATCCAAGGTGTCACAGACCAACATGTGTTGAAAGATTGCAATTTAATGCTCACTCACCCTCCACTCTGTTCTTTACACACACACATTGACCATTCCTTCTCTTATCCCTTTTCTCAAAACAAAAAATGAAATCCAAAAACCAATTTTCCCTCTCCATCTTTACACATAAAATCTTGCTCAAGAAAAAACCCACCTCTCTTTTGACTAGTTTACTCAATCAGATTTTACTTCTTTTCTTACACACATTTTCCTCTCCTCTCTCTATTTCCCTCATTATTTCCTTTCTCAAAAACAAAAAGCAAACCATAACTATATGTTTTCAAAAATTCTCTCATTTGTATTCCACTCCACCTCTATTTCTCTTTCTCTTTTCCTCACATTTTCTCTTTCTGTTTTTGATTTTTTCTTTCCAAAATACCAAAACAAATCATAACTATCTCTTTTCACAATTTCTTTCAATCACATTTCACTTATTTACTTACACATAAACACAATATCTCTCATTCTCTATCTCTTTCCCTCATAATTTCTCAAAACCACAAAACATAACCAAAACAAACCATTACAATCTATTTTCTCAAAACCAGAAACCATAAGTAAAATACTACATGAAGAATCACTTCGAAAACACTCCCAAAATCGCTCTAGTGCCAATCGCTATCCTATAATTAGAAGTAAATTAAAAAATGGCTTTGTTGGGGTAAAATACGGACATAGTGTCAGAATCTCACGAATAATATATCTGTTGGATTCTGACATCTCTATCAAAAGATACAAATTTCAAATTATCAAGGTCATGGATCATTGACCTGGACGTCAGAATCCAATCCTTCAAAAATTCTGTCGTACTATACCAACAAGATTAATATAGATTTTGTAGTAAATAGTGTCGAACGCTCAGAGGATAGCGATAAAAAGTTATGTATTTGGTACAATTATGATTTATTTCGAGTGAAGTGGATTCGAGTGTTATTCTGGTTGTCAACGGACATTAGAAAGTAACCATATTACTTGTAATGGGGGTGTGTAGTGTTCATAATTCCAGAACAACAGTCTTGCCTCTATCAAATCGAATGAAATGCGTTCTACAGGTGAGATGTTATCAGAGTAGTACAGCAGTACTACACTCCGGCTGATTAAGGCGTCAACAAAGAGTCAAGAAATGTTTGATGTATTCATGTTTGTGCAGACAATTTATTAATCGTATTCGTGAACTGTTCGTTTCTAGACAGAAGTCCTGAACAACTTAAGTCCAAGGTTGTGGTTAAAGAGCACAAAGAGTTTTAGAGTACGTTAGAAACTTATGTCAGTTACAAGCAAGAAAAAACACTTATCAAAGACTCAATTCCTCAAATAGAGACTGACATCTCAGATGTATACATACAGTTCTATGAATGATTGTGCTAGACTATACCAAATGTAGACTTTATTCGAGTGCTGAAAAGAAAGTGTTCGCAACAGACAAATAAGAGGCTTTTAAGATAGTTCCTTAGAGCATATTTACGGACATACAACAAATGACTGTAATGTGCTAGAGAGTATGTCTGACCAGAGAGTAATCCATGTAATGTAATAGAGATTGCTATTAGACTCAAGATCACTCACACTCAACAGTGCGGAGAACAAAGATAAGAGAGAATAATTCTCAACACTCTATTCACTTCTTCAACCTCTCACAAAAACATAAACTCTTCCTATCTCGATAATCGAGACTGAAGCTCCCATGAAAAGGTCTAGTTAACAATTAGGTTGAATGTATGTTCAATTATACCATAAGATGTACATTTAACTAAGAGTTGAAATTACTCTAGTCTAATATCAAGATTCATATTTAGTCATTTCACATAGATGACCTAGTAAAGGCTTATCCAAGGCAGTGTTTCCCTTTTAGAGGTCTCACCCTTAAATACATGGCAAGTCTTGAGGAGATATATTCTCGAAAAATGACTTAGGCCTCTTCATGATTTATATTTATCCTGCTCATATCTTCATTTTCGAGTATATCATGCCATATTTAGGTTGATATTCAGAATTTTGCAATTTCGTGGCATTACAAATTCTATCGGAATCTGACATCTAGGTTGGATGTCACCTCAAAAAATAGCTTTCACATGGTTGCGACCTGGAATGTCAGATTCCAATATTGTTAGGTGTTAGAATCTTATGTCTAATTTTAAAATTGATCTACGCTCATTGACGGATGGTGTCAGAGTTTCTTTCTAGACAGGTTTGAAAGATCTACCAGATTCCGATGTGTCAAAATCCAAAAGAGTTTAAATTTTTTTTAAAATCTGTCCATAACACGATTGTCTTGGGATGTCCAAGGATCAAAAGACTGGTTGGTTTCTTGATTCTTGGACTTCTAACAATGTAGAACAGAGGCTCAGAAGCTCTGTTGGTGCTTTAATGTAGATTTACTGCTTTTGCTATTCATCTGCAAGATCAGAACCTTTATGTTCTCAGGTTATTGTATAGAGGTATAGCAATCCCTCTACTTTGCAGTGTCTAGACTATATTGCACATATCTTTGTACTCTGCAAATGGTGAATACAGATAATGTAAATCTGAGTGTTCTGAATCACACACAACTTGTTTCTACTGTGAATACCTTCTGTGCTTTTCATGGTGATTCATTTTGGTAATAGGAAGTTTATGGCACTATATATTAATGCTTATTACACAGTGTTTGGACTGGAATTGTCTAGTTAAGTTGTCTCTAGCCTTCAATCTTGTGATTTGCACAGATCATAGGAGTTAGATTCATGATAAGCTACTGTCAAGATAACGGAAATCAAACATTCATTTTTGGAGTTGATGAGATGATGCACGATAAAGGTGGTTTCATTTCAATGTTCTTGTGACTCAAAAATCAAGAATGAACCATATGGAAATCCCCAAAAATTGCAAACAACTTGAGAAGACAATATTTGGATTTTTCTCCAAATTTGTTGGTGCCTACTCCCACTAATTGTAGAACAATTGATCAGACAGATTTTGATTCTACCAACAAAGCACGCAGTTTACTTGACAAAGGATGAGAAAGAAACAGACGCAAACTCGAAACATTTTTATTCGTGACCAACTCAATTAGAGACACAACAGCGAGATAAGACAACAAGAGATGTATATTGATGAATCAGATTCAAAGTTATAAAAATTTGTTTCTAATCAATAGTTTCTTCTTGTCTAAATTGTCTTAAGTTGTCTCTTACTTCCACATATAATTTCCGCATGTATATTCAATCAAAACTCATATAGTTCTATTAGTATGTAGATTAGTTACATTCATGATTGAAGACTTTGATATTAGTTTGATTTATTCAAACTTGCATCATGTTCTCTGACTATTTTTCCTGCAGTGGTAAAGTTGATATAGTGGTATCTTTGCATCCCTCTCAGCATTCTTCATACATCCATCAGTAAGCCGCTTTCTAGAGCTTATTCAGAATTAAAAGATTTTGTCGATCACCAATATTCAAGCTAAGATCACTACAATCTTGGATCCAGAAGATTCAAACTACTTGATTTGGAAATTAAAGACTTCACTCTTGTTGAAGGGCGAAGGTCTATGGCAATGGGTAGAACCAATTGAGGAGAAGCCAAAAGCTACTCCTGGCAAAGAACTTTGAGAATGGAGTTTAAAAAATGACAAAGCTATAGCAATTATTGTGTCTTCAGTGCATGACAATATAATCTAGATCTTACATCAATTTCAAACACAAAGGATTTATGGAAATAATTGCAAACCAAGAATGAGACTTGATCTCGTAATCAGATCATGTTCTTGGAAGATCAATTAGCTTACCTACAGTGGGATGGCAAAGACTTGAACACATTTGTGCAAAAGATTAAAGATCTATATATTTCCTTGCAGAATTCTGGTGCAGAAAATACAATTTCTAAGAAAAAATAGCTTAGTTCTTTTCTTCGAGCCCTACCTAGGTCATTCCACACAACTCGAACCTTATTGGCGAAAGATGCGACAATGACACTTCAAAAGGCAATAGATGGAGTTAAGGAGGAAGTAGAAGCTCGTGATCACTATGACGACAATGATGATTCAGAAAATGCTCCATTCACTCGGAAGAATAAATCTTCTAAGAAGTCTAAGTTTAAGAGGGAGTCGTCTAAGAAGAATGAGTCTAAGACTAATGAACAATAGTATGGGAAACAACAGAAGACTTCTGGTGATAAGAAGATCTGCAACAGATGTAGAAGATTACGTCACACAAAAGAAAAGTGTTGGCTAAATCCAAAGATTCAATGCATTCATTGTCATAAATGGGATCATGCAGCAATAGACTGTTGTCAGAATCCCAGGAACAAAAATGAGCAGAATCAAGGCAAACCTTCAGACTCAAACTATGTCGAAGACAAAGCAGAATGTTCTAGAGCAGCAGAAGACAGAGCAACAAGGAATTCAGCAGCTTATGTTAGTACTGATCTGTGTTGTTCATCTAATTCAATTCGTGAAGTAGAGCCACCTTAAATTTTGTTTTCTCGAAAAACATTTTGTCTGAGTACAAGAAGACGAACTATTCAAGATTCATTATACTTGGAGACAGTTCTAAACACGTGGTTGATGGAACTGGTGTATTATGGCTAGACATGAATCGGGGAGACAAGAAACTGGAAGAAGTTCTCTATGTCCCTACTCTTGATAAAGATCTTCTATCCTTTGCAAAGATAGTCGATATAGACATGTCAGTAACCTTCATGAAGAGCTCTTGTAAACTGTTCGAGGAAGAATATGATAACCTGTTTGCCAAAGGCAAGAGAGAAAAAAATTTATATCACCTGAACATTCGAACTCGAATCGAACAAGTCAATCAAACTCAGGAATCAACAGATGTACTGTGGCACAAGAGACTATGTTACATGAACATGGAAGCCTTGTACCAAGCCAATAAAAGTTAGAGAATTCAAGGAGTCAAAATCAAAAGTAGAGATATTCGAACTACATGTGAATCCTGTCTTAAAGGCAAGATGACTAGAACACCTTTCAGAAGGATGTTTATAAAGCAATAAGCTACTTGAAACTATGAATTCAGATATTTGTGGACCATTCGGAGTATTGTCGTTGGGTGATGCAAAGTACTTCATTATGTTTATTGATGACTTCATCAAGTTCGCTATAGTATACTCTATACGTACCAAATCTAAAGCTTTCAAAAAATTTGTTGAATATATGAATTGGGCTAAAAAGCATACAAGCAATAAGCTAAAACAAATTTGCACAGATCATGGAGATTGAGGTTTATTTTTTCAATGAATTCAAAGCTTACTGTACTGATTGAGGTATTATGCACATGAAGACTGCATCTTACACACCTTAGCACAATGGAATAGCTGAACGAAGGAATCGTACACTGATGGAAGCTGCAAGGTGTATGATGGCTCATGCGAAAGCACCAAAACAGTTGTGGGCAGAAGTAGTGGCTACATCAAATTATCTTCAGAATTGTATTCTGAAATCTCGAATACCAGACTCCTCATGAGATATGGTGGAAGTCAAAGCCAAATCTTGCACATGTTCGAACATTTGGATGCGCAATGTATATGCACATACCAGATAAGCTAATAAAGGAACTCGATGAAAAGACAGAACAATGTTTTCTGGTAGAATTTGAGTTACATTTATCATATTATCGTGTTTATGTACTCGAAATTGGCAAGATAAAAGTTGTTCGAGATGTTAAATTTGATGAGATGAAATACGGCATGCAAGGGGGATAGACCTGCTAAGGAGGTCTTCAAAACACTAAAAGTAAAGCGACAGATGGACCAAATCCCTCTTCTGGAAAAAGAGAATGGGGAGTATGCTAGGGATGAGGAGGAGAATGAAAACATCATTTTGAGTTACTTTCAGGGCCTCGTGGGAAAAAAGGAGATAGTGGGTGAGTAGAAGGAAAAGGCAAGAATGAAGACCTTAGAGGTGGTGCCTAGAGTGGTCTCACAAGAGGACATGGCTAGACTTGAAGAACCTCTTTTTCTTCAAGAAATTCAGCAAGCAATCAAAGAGCAAAAGAGAGGGAAAGCACCAGGAGTGGATGGGCTAGGTGTTGAATTTTACCTTCTCTTTCAAGGAGAAATTGTCCTCCTTCTTCTCCAGGTATGGGAAGAATCCTTACAGAAAGGTAGTCTACCAAGGTTGATGAACAAAGGAATTATAAAGCTGATTCATAAGAAGGGCTCCAAGAAGGTCCTAAAAAACTGGAGACCTATTACCATGCTAACCACGGGGTACAAAATCTTGACAAAGACAATTGTAAACAGAATGAAATCTAGGCTTCCAGGATGCGTGGGAGAGGAGCAAAAAGGTTTCGTCCCGGGAAGACACATACACGAGGTTATCTATAGCCTTTGGGAGGGAATGGCTTCAATTGAAAGGAAAGGAGACAAGATGATTTTCATGAAGGTGGATCTGGATAAAGCCTATGATAGGATGGAGTGGGACTTCATCTTGGATATGCTCAGGACTCTAGGCTTTGGCCCTCGTTTCATTGGTTCCATTTGTATGCTACTCATGGATGCCACACCTAAGGTGATCTTGAATGGAAAATTGACAGGGCTCTTCAGTTGGAGAGCTCCATTAGACAAGGGTGCCCACTAGGTCCCTATCTTTTCATTCTTGCTTCGGATGCTCTTGGATACCTAGTGAAGGCTAAGATGAGAGAAGGAAAAATTCAGCCACTATAGGTTTAGGACAGCCCGCCCCTTTGCTCCCAGGCTTTTGTGGATTATGTGAACTTCGTAGTCAGAGATGATGGGCACTCAGAGAGGGAGCTTCTCGAGACTCTTGACACCTCTGCATGGCTTCGGTGGAAGAAATAAACCATGCAAAGATGGCCTATAGGAAGACCACAAGAGAAGAATCCACCTTCCTCAAGGAACTTAGGTTGTGTCAGGATTGAAGAAGGAACTATTTTTAGACTACTTGGCATTCCCATGGATTTTGGAGTTTCCTTACATGCTAGATGGAATTGGGTGCTGGAGAGGTGGAAAGGGCTTCAAGCCAACATGACAGGTAGAGTGCTAGTGCTCAAGCACTTAATTATGCCCAAGGTAATCTACTTCCTCTCTTGCTGGATGCCATCAGAGTGTGATTTGAGGAGGTTTGAGGTGGTCTACAGAATCTTCCTTTGGGGGCAAAGTATGACGGCGGTTGGTATGTGGGGGTGGCTTGGAGTACATGTATTCTACCTAAGCATTTTGGAGGTTTGGGTCTCCCAGATCTGAAATAGTTGGCTACTAGGAGTATTGCCAAGTGGCTTGTGAGAGCAGCTATGAGAATGGAGGAAACCTAGGCTTGCCTTCTCCAAGAGGCAGCAAATTGTTGGGCCCCTGTGAGAGCTCCAGGCTAGAGAAATTGGGAGCTAAAAGATCTACTTTTGACCAATTGGAACTTCAAAGGAAAAGGGAGTGAACTTTTTCGATGCCTCTGGTTGGGGTGGAAGAAAGGGAGCTATGCCTTAAAAGCAGTGGAAAAGGAGTTGTGGGACAAAGGGGAGATCCTAGAGATGAGCTGCTGGGCCTGGAGAGAGGGATCTCCCCTGGAGGAAACCTTAATAAAGGTGGCAAGGAAAATCAGCAAAAAAAGAGTCAACAAGTGGGCTGATCTTTGGGACTTAGAGAAAGGGAAATGGAGAAGCAAGAGGAGAAATAAAAGGAAATGGGGCCTCAAGAGAAGGGAAATTGATATGCTTTGGGAGAGGTGGAGCCTGGGAGGACTTACCAAAGTAAGGCAGGGGCACAATACAGGTATGTCGGCTAAGGAATGGTTCACCTGGGAAGAGAAGGGCTGTATCATGGAAAGGCCTCCAATAACAAAGTTGTTCAAGAGGTAAGGTTGACGTTGAATGGCAAATGGGGATCACCTTGGATTCTAAGGAATGGGAGGGCATCTTCAGGGCAATATGGGCAAAGTTCCTGGACCCTAAAGCCTCTATTCTCCTATGGAGGATTACCCACAGGGCTATTTGGACAAGGAGTACAGGGCTTCAGTGGGGTGAGACAGATGTAGCACATGGACCTGGACTCCATTCAGCACACCTTCCTTCTCTATGAGAAAAATAAGCCACTCACTTCCTTTATTCTTAGTATATATGATTACTTAGGTTTTAATGTTATTGACAGTATTTCTTGGTTTCTTGGTTTGAACACTAGTAAGACAAGGACATTTGCCTTTGCATTAGAGCTCCCATTCTTTGGTCCCTCTGGAGATGGAGGAATTCGCAAATTTTTGGTAGTCCTATACATCATGTCTCTTTACTTAGTGGTCTTTGAGACATGAGTAAGAGATTCTTTGAGTCTTGTAAGAAAACTCTTCTAAAGAAGAAGTTGTATAAGGATAGTCCTAAGGTCAAAAGTATAGAGACTAAGACATCATGGTTCCTTAAGGTAGTGGACAGACTTAGAGTCCCCCAATTGTAAAGTACTTTACCATTTTTATAAATAAAATCTTATGCTTACTGTCAAAAAAAAAACAAAGTAGGAGACACAAGCTGCATTTACAAGTTGTACTACTTAAAAAATGTGATAAGTACAATGGCGATGAGCTTAAGGTGGTCTAGGGAATTTCCACGGAGTTACAGCTACAGGTAGGCATACAGCTAGGCACTATGTGTTTTCTTTGCCCTTTATAAAGGCCACCTTTCAGCTGCATTGAACAACCCCCTTCCCCCCTTCTCTCTCTCTCTCTCTCTCTCTCTCTCTCCAAATCCATCTCCTGCTTCTGGAGTGGACGAGAACAGACGAGATCATGATGAAGATGATGATATTTGTGATAGGGGTGGCGCTTGCTGCATTGTGCTCGTGTCCCTCAGCCGCCGAAGCGGCGTCTTTCAACGTAACAAGCGATCTGGTGGACAGCCAGCCGTTTGTACTGACATGCTGGTCCGGCGATAACCAGTTAGGCCAACACGTCCTGTATTTTCGTCAGAGTGTCTACTTTCATTTTTCTGGGATGCCGTGGACCAAATTCTGGTGTGAATTCGAATGGCGCGCCCTACACTTACAGCAGCAAACATGGGGATTTAACATTGTAAGTCATGACTCATCACTAGTCGCTGCTTACTGACAATTGTGAAAGTACAAACATATATGTATTTCTCAGATTTATTAGAATCGCTTGCATTGCTTCATTTCTGTTTTGCAAAGACTACTACTTGCACTTGCATCATTTTTCATGTACCATATATACCTGTGTATATGTATTTATCGTCGATCGATATACATAGAGATTTATAGCGTGAGAACATCTTACGTGCTTTCCTTTTATCTTTTCAGCTTTGTCACGATTACAGTAACCTATGCTACTATCGTACCATGGTGGGCTACATGTTTTCTAGGTGATTTTGTAATAAAAGCTGGTTTTCTATACAATCCTTGCAAATTACAAAAAATATATTTCAATTTTTCAACGCAAGGAGAAGCTGCAAGGCGATATTCTCGCAAAAACATGTTCGCGCTTGCATCCATAATTATGCAATGTACATTGTGTATATATGTGTGTGTATACCCACTAGAAGGGCTGAGAGGTGTCCTTCATCCACAGCAACCAGAAAAAATTATGTGGAGACTCAAGCAGAACACAGTAGCAAATCTTATGATTTATCCAACTGGGCTGCTGCGGGGGATATTCCTTGATTTAATTCTTTGGATCTTGATTGCTACTGATTTATGTCATCCAATAACACAGCTATCGCAAGTAACATGCCATGCAATATTTTGGAATTGCTTGTTACTTACTGATGTCAGCTCAGTTCCTTACCTTGTGTATCACGAAATCATGTAATGTTTGCCGCATTTAACAATGAAAATAGAATGAACTCGATCTTCTTCTTGATTTGAATTCATCGCTCGCTGACAGAAATGGCCTGCCATCTGCCTGTGAATAGGTCGATCATTTATTCGTAATTTGCCTTGGCTTTGCTACAGGTTGCGAGGACACCTGACTTTCTATGGTTCGTAACTGTGAAGGGTCTTTTCATGCAAGCATATTTGCCAGGTGGGGACCGAGAGTTCTTTCAGCCTTGGCAAACTGGCGTGATCGACTCTAATGCTAGTCAAGCGGGTGGATCTGGTAGTTATAATAAAACGGTTGAAGCTGCCCCATTATCAGCTCCTAGACCCATCATGCACTTATCTTTTTTAGAAAAATGCTATCAACATATCAGTTTTTAAGAGCTAGATAAACGTTTTTTGATCTGTTGGACAAATTATTGTGTGCCGCTGGATGGGCGACAGTGATCAAGCTTTCAATTTGTTACTACAGTTTATAAATACGCTTAGAGTGTTGTACATGGTTTTGACGATTTGATTGAAATTTGAGAGCCGCATCACAACTACGATTGGTGGAGAAATGCATGTTTTCGCAGTTGACCATCGATGTTCAGAAGAAACTAGAATGCTTCATTTCATTAGTGTACTCTTTTCTAATTATATGTTCAATACAATGAGTGACTATAATGCATTGTAGAAGACAGATTCTGGCCATTTTTAGGGGGTTAGAAAGCATAGTGTCTCTATTTTGAATGTCACAAAGACAAACAATTCCGGGTGCCATTATAATAGATGCTACAATGTCACTCTACAGTTCTGTACACCTGCCTTACATAGTTTTGGAGTCTGACCTCATCTATGTACATGCCTATTCTAATTTATAATCTTCATGTGGATTAAGCCATGTACAATCCACTACACTATGGAAGCCAAGCACAACGAAGTTCTGCCTAGTTCAAACTTCCAAGGATTTTTTTGAGTTCTTATTGGGAAACATGGTATTTGCCTGTCACCTCCCATAGTATATAAAAATGAGACTAACAAGATATTTGCATGTGAGATAACCTTAGAAAGAAATGAGTGAAAATATTCACTATGTGTTGAGGTCGGTTTGAAAGAAATGAGTGAAAATATTTACTATGTGTTGAGGTCGGTTTGAAAGAAATTCAATATTAAAGGCTAGACTGTATTGGTGGTTAGAACACTTAAAGTTTGCACCTTGGTGGTGTATTGGTGGTTAGAACACTTAAAGTTTGCACCTTGGTGGAGGGCTAAAATAGCGTACACGCATGGGAAGTCCGCTTTTATTATGAGTGACATGAATGGTTGCATGAAAGAGATTTCATCTCTTGCATGTAATGATGTGAATAAAGCATTCAACTTGGATGTGAATCAAAGACGTGTGATCAATGAATGATGTCCTATCCGCGTTTTCTGCACCTTGTTTCCTGGAGCTACTATAGCCGTAGGTAAAGCTTGGCCAGGGCTAGAAGCCTCAGTGTTTTGCACTGTTATCTTTTTTTCTCTTGTTTCTGGGTTCGTACTGTGTTGATGTTATTGTGCTATGTTGATGTGATTGTACTGTTGCTTTCTATCCTTTAACACACTTAGCTTTTAAGCTTACTCGTTTCCTGGTTGAGATATGGCTGCCCTGGTACAGACTATGTCTCTGTTCTTCTTGCCATTAAAGTAACCATTGGAATGTTTGGTCAGATATATGTGTTGCAAACGAGGACTTCCGTGCACATATCAAAAGTAAGTTTTCAAAGCTGTGAAGTTTTAATTCGAAGGAAATGGCTCATTTAGGAGGGTTTTTTTGTGGGATCCTTTGTTTTTTTTAATTTGGTTTAATTGGAAGGATTTGACCTTCCTTTAGCTACGTTTATTCACATCTAGAGCCATTTGGCATGATAGGAAAAGGTTTGATCCAACTCAAAACGCTGACAGAAAGCATATACAGTTCTGCTATCAGTATTGAGCGCCCACAATGAAAGTCGAACTATGGATTTGTCTTGTGGCATATGAAATTAGTATAATTTTATCAAACTGATTTTAGAGGTCACTCTGAACCTGTTCCCCCTGTTGTAGCTTTGCAAATTCTAGCATAAACTTATTGGAAGGTAATTCATTAAGCAATGAGCATTTCTCTTCAGTCATTTGATTTATATTGGAATCGTTTGCTGTTATACAAAAGAGTATTTCTTCGGAAGGTTGTGACGGTACATCGCTGATACCTTGAATTTGTGATACCTTGTAGTAAGTTGACTTCAATTTCGATGGGAGCAGTAAACACCATAATATCACAAATGAAACTCAGTCTCATAATAACTGGGATGCTCCTCGTATTGGTAGTTCAATATCTAGCGGTAGCATTGACTTAAACAGTAAAAGCAGCAATCGTAGCACATTCACGGTCTCTGTTAGTGCGGAGATCAGTGTCAGTAGCAAGTTAAGCGATAGTAACACAAGCGAAATAAAAGAGTGTAAAGATTGGCTAATCCTTATATGTCATGTAGCATCCAACTTTATAGTTTTCGCAGCTGAAGAATTCAAGCAGATTATTGAATTTATTATAATTACATTATTAGTTTGAGACTTAAACCAAGCAGAAACAGGCGAATTAAATCTCATAATTTGCATTTGGGATGATAGTGGACAGCCGGCACATTTTCATTTGAGACTTAAACGAAGCAGAAACAGGCGAATTAAATCTCATAATTTGCAAATTAAATCTCATAATTTGCATTTGGGATGATAGTGGATAGCTGGTACATTTTCATTGGCTCTGAACACAGACATTCAGAGCCATAGTGCAACAACCTGTCAACCGAATGGCAGTTGAAGGGCCCAAATGGCAAATTATGCCCGTTAGCAGGTGTGGGCAGGCCTGCTATCTTGTAGCAGACAGCCTTCAATGCACCTTGCCACAGGGCGGCTCGGTGCGTGAAGGCCACCTGCTACACACAGTAGCGGGCCTGCTCACGCCCGCTACCTAGTCCGTAATCAGTTGTATCGGCTCCCCTCTTGTGCTATTTTCTCGCCTACCTTGTTAGGCCTTGCAAAATTTCCATCTAGAAACTTTGCACAATTTCTTGAATTCTTTTGGTTTATTTTTTAGTTGGCTCAACATTTGTGCACATGACATGGTCATTTTTACAATCTTACAGGCACTGTTTTCTCCCGCATAGTACTTCACAAAACATTTCTAAATTAAAGCCTTCGATGGGCAGACCATCTTTTTTTTTGAGTAAAGCGGATCAGCAGTCTAGTGCTTAAAAAAGCTGTTTTTGTGGAGCTTCTGTAGTGCTCCAATTGCTTGTTTGTTGAAAACTATTATGTGATCACAAGATATGCTAGTGCATGAAGCCAAGAAGCAATTTTTTGTAATTATATGTTCAATACAATGAGTGACTATAATGCATCGTAGAAGACAAATTCTGGCCATTTTTAGGGGGTTAGATCTTAGAAAGCATAGTGTCTCTATTTTTAATGTCACAAAGACAAACAATTCTAGGTGCCATTCTTAAATTGCAAAATTGTGGGTAGTCAATCATGAAAACCATTTTTGTAAATTGCCTTCATAAATATTAAATTGCAACAATCACGACTTTTTAGATTGTGAAACTATGGATATTGAATGATGGCATTTTTTAAGTGCAATTCTGAATAATGAACATACACTGGGCATCCAAATACTCGCAACCCATCCATCTTAGGGTTCTTACCACTGAATGCCTTCTTGGGTGCGCGATTATGTACAACAACTGTAGTTTTGCAAGATTACAGCAGTTCTGATAGCTTCATTCCAAAAAGAATCTAGAACTCCCATGTGTGTCATTGCCCTAGTATCCTCAACAATGGTATGATTCTTCCTTTCAAACACTGGACCAACTAATTTTGGACTTTTCCATTTTTTGTGGACTATTTTCTAAAAATGCCAACTAAAAATAAAAAAATTTCGGTTATAGTGCATGTTGATATTAATCATTAAACAAACAAATGTTTCAAATAACTATGATCATTTTGAAATTGATTAATGACTTGTTTTTGTGCAACAACTAATATATAATTGAGCTAATATACAATTACATTGAATCCAAACATTGTTCCACCAAGTTCATATACATTCACATTGTTTGCAATAAGATTTGGTATATTAACAATTGTAATAATAATTGTTCAGGTCACGACTGAACTCAGAATAATTTGATATCAACAACACAAATCTATATAGTTAAAAATATTTCAGAGAGAGACTATCTATGTACCCTTGTGTCACACTACCTACCAACCTACATTCCAACGTTCAAAAAAATGCATAGACAATATACAATCAATATAATAAATCTAGTTGAGATAACATACAATCAATATAATATATCCAGTTGAGATAACATACAATCAATATAATAAATCTAGTTGATATTGCGGAAATACATAGATTTCACATTGCGATAAGATATGCCTCAACAACTACAATAATTTTTCAGATCACGACAAAACTTTGAATATTTTGACAACAACATAGAATGAGACTGGAACATTATCATACATACTTTATCAAATTAAACGCGCATTTGTACATTGATGAAGGTTCCTTTTGGGATCAAAAGCATCATGATTGATCATGATGCTCATTGTAATAACTACAAAATATTACAAAAGCATGTACTATCAAGTACCTGATTACAAGTCCTATAATGGTTACTGACAATTGTAACCAGGACTCTTATAGTCTCAAAATTGTATCTACTTCCTACTCTGAATCAATATCAGCTGCACATTCTTCAGGTGCTTCGGACAAATGGTCTTTGATGAGTGCTACAACTATTTTTGGGATAGATATTACTTTCTCCACAACAATTCCGTGTTTTTTTGTCATCTTCTTTGCCTTTGTGATAGGCAGCCTTCATACAAGACCTTGCTGTTGACCAGATTCTTGCCACGTGTTCGACTAGACTTAGGTTCCTACCGCCTTGAATTTTGTGACCATACCTTCAGTGTCATTCTCAACTACGATGACCCTGGCCACCTAAATTAGAGCATCATCTACAGCTTGAACTGCAACACATTTGTCCACTGCAACCTCCCTATTAGGTGTGAACTCAGATAATGATGCATCACCTTTTCACCCATAGACCCGTCGATGCAGAAGTTCCACATCAATTTTTCTCTCATTTTCTGCCACCAGGAGAGGTGATCCAGCAGGTCCAAAGCTGTTTGGCAACCAAAAGCAAAGCCCCTCAAATCAAGGACAAAGGTAATCAATAAGGGAGCAACAAGGCTTCAATGTAGTTCAAGTGTGTATGCTGATGCTAACAAATTCTTCTGTTTAGAAAGATATTCAAGAAGATTGTACTTTCGACAACACACGCATCATTTTGATCTTTGTATTCTGGAATTTTTTACTCATATAGCGGGCATGCTCAATGAAAGACATTATTTCTTTTACTTCATTTTTTATTTAGGTCCTTTGTGGGAGCTAGGAAGATTGTTTCATCTTTTGATGGTATAGTCTGCAAGAGTTTGAAAGGTTCACTCCATGAGTTTTCTCCACCATTGGAATAGTATTTCCATTGCATGATCGGCTCACCATTTCACATTTGGAAACAAAAGTAATGAGGATTAGTATGTCTTATGATCTTAGTATTTTGCATTATATCTTGGGAAAAGAAGTATTTCGATCTTCTAAATATACTTTTATTTGTCAAGAGAAGTATGATGATTCTATTCAAAAAAAATTTCATATTTTAGATGCTAAGTCTTGTGATACACCTATGGAGTCAAATGTAAAGCTCACTATAAGAGATAATGAAAGATCCTTCAAGGACAATACTCTCTATAGGAAGCTAGTTGGTTCACTCATGAATCTAACGATCACAAGACCTGATCTTAGTTAGTGTGTTGGTAGATCAAGCCAATTTATGCAAATCTAGTGTGGAGCATTGGAAGCTAGACAAGAGAGTATTGAGTACATCTCGGGATGTAGAGATTATGGCATTCTTTATGGAGGATTATCACCTAACTTGTTTGGATTTTCGGATTCAGACTTTGCTGGAGATCAAATGGATAGAAAATCCATTAGTGCACATGCTATTTTTATAGGATGGAGCTATCTCTTTGATGTCAAAGAAACATGCTACAATCTCATTGCCATCTAGTGAGGCTGAGTACAAAGCACTTACATCATGCACAAAGAGGATGTTATGGATCAAGAGGATGGTGAAAGATCTTCACTTGCTAGACTTTTCAGAGATTCTAATCATCTTTTGTAATAGCCTATTAACCCAAAGATTGGCAAGCAATCCTATCTTTCATGCAAGGAGCAAGCATATTGAGGTGGCATATCATTTTGTGAGTGAACAAGTCATGGCAAAGGAGGTGGAGCTTCAACATGTCTCATCAAGAGAGTGTGTGGCCGATATCTTCAACAAAGCATTGTTGGATTATTCTACTATCAGAGTGATTTAGCCGAATACTTGATCTTTAATCCACATCCATTCATTATCCAGTTCTGCAATTTTATTTGTGTTTCTACACAGTCTATAGAAATACTCGAGAATCACTCTCAACAGGTGGCTCTGACATATCAGATAGCATCCGACATATTGACGATGTCAAGGAAGTCGAAGGAGTCAAACTGGACGGATGACAGTGCCTTACGGCTAACAACCAATTGCGATCTACGACCTGATTAGCTATCCTACCGGATGAGCTTAAACGACCTTGGTATAAATAGTTGATCATCAAAGACCTAAATAGTGTGAGTTACTTATGTTCTAGTCTTCTTATAGAGTTATTGCTATTAGCGCTTACCGCTTATTAGAGAAAGTGCATCAAATAGAGTTTTCAGTTACTCAAAGATATCTTAGAGTACGTGGTCTTTAACAGGTTGTGCGCTTATCATGTGATTTGTACATGCTACTTATTGAATCAATCTATCTTTTTATTGCATTCAGTATCATGTTAGAATGTCTGCTTCTCTGTAGTTCTTTTGTAATTGATAAATCTCTTATTGTTTTGTCTGATCTATTGAATACTTCAACGTTGCAATATTCTCTAGATTACTTCACACTCTAATTGTTTGGCTACAAAATCACTTTAGTACTAATGATTCCATAGTTAGTTGCTAGAATATTGAACGTGACTTTTGTTATTATAACTTTGTTCAATTTTTTATGGGCGTAGTCATACATAATAGGAAGAAGATTCATTCTGCTGCGCTCGATAGTTCGTTCATAGTCTTCAACTTATTGAATCATTATCACCCCCTTCTTCCATCATGGTATCAGAGCAATACCTATTATCAGAGCAATATCATTAGATACTTTTCATAGTATCAAATCTAATTCTATTTTTATTCTCATCCGTACTGGTCCATCTTATATTGATTCTTTACTTTTCTTCTTCTACTGCAAAAAAAAAAAACAAAAAAAGAAAAAGAAAAGTCGAAACACCAACATCATTGTGTAGACCTTGAAGCAATCCACCAACCAACTACTTTGCGACATTCTAGTGCTAAGCTATGGAGACCGCCATTGCAGGATTATCTAAACTAAAGAAGTTCTCTGATGAACCATCCAACACTACACCCATCAGATCTTCCATTTTGTAAAGGTTTGCTTGATTCCTAAACATATCATCTTGGCAAAATACTATGCCAGATTGCCCAAAAGATCAGATATGGTATGGTAGAATGAGCATCCTATGCATCACTTGCACAGCTCTGTAAGGATGCTGCCATGATGGAAATCTCACACGGGATGAAGGATTTTCTCTATCGCTCTGATGAATCATCAAATGAAAAATCAGAGGAACAAGAGTCACCAATGAGCTATGATCCATCAAGAATGGAAACTTGTGGGAGGCAACTAAGTGGAGCAGAGTCAAGTGGATCAAGTGCAGCGGAAGACCAAGAACCTTGCATTTCAAGTTGTCAGCAAGCTTATGCTTGTTCAATTAGGCTTTGGGGGCTTGAGCACCTACCCAAAGCTATCCAAACCCAACCTAGGAAGGAGAGAGAGAAAGAGAGAGGAGAGAGAGAAGGCCTTGGCTAGGAAAGGCTTTGGGGGCTTGACCCAAAGCTATTCGGTCCTAACCAATAAAGAGAGAGAGAGAGAGAGAGAAAGAGAGAGAGAGAGAGAGGTGTATCGCTTCACGATCACTTCGCTACAAGCGTAAATCAATCTCAGAGGCTCACTCGATTTTGTTTCGTTTTGTTTTGTTTTGTTTCGTGCTATTTTATTTCGTCTCGTCTCATCTCGTTACAGTTGATTGATCTTGTCGCAAATTATTTCGCTTCGTTTCATTTCGTTTTGCAATCTGTGCACTTCCAGCATGAATCAATGTCAGTGTTCATTTAAGTTTCACTTCGCTTCACTTCACTTCACCTCATTTCGTTTTTGTTTAGAATTCGTCTCGTTTCGTTTGGTTGTGTTACAGACCTGCGTGATCCAACACAAATTATTCTCGAACAGAAATAATTCGAGTTTTGAGAAAGTTTCATGAATCGTTCGAGATTCTATTTATCAGTTTGTCACCAGAGTTTTTAGCTAGAATTTGTATTTTTTGAGTGCATTCTTCACATGAAGTCGATCTCACATCTGCAGATAGACTTCTTGTAACCTATCTGATAGACCTTTGTATGTGATCTTTTGAAATCAGAAGATTATTGGTCTTCTATAGCTTTCGAATATCCTTCGGCCAGAGAGGGTCTCTTCTTATGCCCCTTGGCCTAGGAGGAGGTGGTGGTGGACGAGGCGATGGTGGAGGATTTTCCTGACCTCCTCCTATGATTGGGATACCACCAGGGTGGGTTCGTGCTGTCTGCTTCGTCCGTGCCATTACTATCCAATATCGGATCAACGTGCAAGAAGAGAGAACTCAAGATCAGAATTTAGGTCGAGCGCGCCGAACCGATACCTGAACCGATACAGAAGAAATATCTAGAGCGGATGGGCGCGTGTGAGTAAAAATGGTAAGTAGGTAGGTAGCTTCGGGCACACTGAATTGATACCACTTGAAAGTAGAGAATGATAATTTTAGCAAAAAAATTTAGGCTTCGTCCATCTATATATATAGTGCAAATCCGAAATGATTTCATATGATTTGGTTTGGAATACCGAGGCTATGGCTAATGACAACCTTAATGATGGAAAAGCATGGTAATGTAAATATGGAAAAGTATGGTCACATCTACAATTAATATCTAAAATTGACAAGGTTATGCTATAAATATCTAACCTTTTTTTATATCGAATCATCATAATTTCGACAAATTCCAAAGGCCATTATTTCATCCAATAGCAAATCGACGTGCATATACAACATGTGTAAACTAGAGAGGCTATTCTTGAACCGATATTGGAGGGCACTATAAATGATCAAAGCTGCTTGGATAGATCCTATTTAGCTTTGGATTGTATGAAGAATCCACCCAAACAAGCTCTGATCATTCGAAATGCAATCCAATAATTTCGCCAATGTTAAAAAAAAAAAAAATTCTGCAATAGCAATTCGATGCATGCAATCAGATTGGAAATCTCTTTCTTATTCCAAGCGCGCTGATGCGATATTTGAGTCATTCTGAAAATATTTTAGAATGCATTATAAACCATCAGAGCTTGCTTCGGCAGATTTTTTTTAGATTTGGATGTATGAGAAATTTTTCAAAGTAAGCTTTGATGATTCATAATACATTCCAATAGCGAATCACCGCTCGAAGTCCAAGTTGAAAAATCTCTTTCTCGTGACGGGTGAGCTGATCCGATATCCTATTCGCCTTACTGGAGTATCACAGCAATGCCCGTCTATTTGATCTATTCCAGTGAAGCACTTCTGAACTCACATGGAATTGATATCAGGTCTTTCTAAATGCTCCATGTTCTGAATGAAAAAATATCTCAAAAAAAAAGATTTCATCTTTATGGTGCTTAAATGCACGGTCAGATTCATTCAGGCACGCTTAAGCGATATTAGCTTTTTATGACGTGTGCTCGTCAAGACAATTTCAGTCTCGCTAAAATGATATCGGATCAATGTGTGTACTGTTGTTCAGTCCTCGACCGAAATCATTCAGTCGCATTGAATCGATACCAGGTTCATTATGGCTAGTTCCTCCATGTTCTCAGATAACAAACTTCTGGAGTTTTTGAATGCCAGTGACATTCCATCTGAAAAATGAGAGTATTTTTCAGTATTTTTTTTGCACCCTTCGATATCAATAAGCTAGTTTATGAGAATCGTTATAATTTACTTTCTCTTCTTGATAATTTTTCTCAGATTATTAGTACTCATGTTCAGAATATAGATAGTTTTTGTTTCATTCATTTTCAGGACTTTGTGCATTCCCGACCATCCTCTAAGCATAAATGCAATAGAAAGTACTCTAATCTGCATGATCATTTCAAAAGAAATATATATTGTGGTATTCACAAAAAAATATGTCGCCTTCTAATCAAAAGGAATGCACATCTGTTGAAATTCCAGATGAAGAGTTTGTTGAATCTTCTAGTGTTCCAAAGATTGAAGCATCTGCATCTGCTCCAGTTGATGTAGATGATGCAGATACTGATATAGCGGTTGAAGCTGAAGTATATATGGCTTTAGATTATCAGAAAACTCTCCTTCGTTCTATAATTCTCTATGATTCTCTTCCATCTGCATCTCCTATTAATCAATTGACTCTTTTCGATATTCCCGTATGTTTTATAAATAATGAGGGTTCTATTTCATTTAATGATATAGAAGACTTTTTGAATTTAAGAGAGGATGAAATTCTCTCAATTTTTGCACAAAATTTATCGGAATTTTCTGACATTGTTGATTACATATATGATGACCTTGAAAGTGAGATAGATTATAATAAAGATGGCAATCAGAAATCTGGCAATGAGACCTTGGAGACCATGATTGAAAAATCTAAAGCCTGTGAAAAAACTTTGCCCACCGAGGAGGAATTTTTGGAATTCCAAAAAAAATATCTCCCAAGGACTCGGTATATCTCCTCCGGAAATGTATAGGCCATTGGAGGACATGACATTAGTAGAGCAAATATCGTTGAATACCATCATGTCGTAGATTATTCCTTCATGACAATACCATCCGTCTGACTCTTGAAGAGGATAATGATGATAATTAAACAATTTTTTGTAATAGATTTTTGATATATTACAAGGATCTCTCATTTGTTATGAATTTGAATGCCTTTCAAAAAATCGTAACATTTGGTGAGTTTTTAGCTTGATATCTAGATTGTGCTCTTTTGTAAAACCACTGAAAAAGTGGAACTAAATATTTATTTCTTGAATTGTGTCCTCCATGATTGAAGCTCTATAGAATACTCCTCTTGCTTGCCAATGAGATTTTTCCATGCCTTGTGATGACCAGATACTTATGCTCTCATATTCCTTTGCAAAATAAGTTGCATGATGAAGAAGGACGTGCTTCAAACAAGAGTTTTGATTAGTTACATCAGTAGAAAAAAATATAAGCCTGAATTAGATAAGTACTAGATAATGATATAGATTAGCACCATGTAATGTGTAACGTTGTCTTTTTCCCAACAATCATGTACAAATTTTACAAATGTGGTGCAATGATTTTGCAAAGTCCTCATATCTTCTGAGGATAGGTTTTCTTTCCTGATAACACCTATGAGTTTGTCTAAGTTGTCTCTTTTCCACTCGATTACTTCCTTTCAGTGTTCGTTTGACTTGAACAATTTCTCTCCGAATTTTGTATCTGACACTTGATTCTTTGCATGTGTGATTGGATAAGAATCTTCTTGTTTTAGCACCTCCAATTGATGGCTTATTAGGAAAATTTCTTTTCACTCGTGACATTCTCTTTATGTAGTCTTGCATTTGACAGAACTATTTCCAACCTTCTAATTGTTGCTTTAGCCATAGACTCCGATTTATGATTCCATGCCAGGAAAATATACAGGTAAATAAGTTTTTCAATAATACGAATCTCAGCATGCAATGTGCATATGTGAACATTTTTTAATGGAATTGGTAGAACACATTTCATATTTGGATCTTCAGCTTCTTGTGTCGGGCCAATGTTTGATCATCCCAAATTCATATTGTAGCAAACCTTCATGCAATAAAGACATGGATGCTTTGATGTTGCCCCATGAGAGACATTATACATACATTTCAATGTTTTCAAATCCCCTGCAAGTTGTCATTGAATTTGAAAACTTCCATGGTTTTCGACAATAAATTTCTTACCCTCCAAATGTCTCTTTATAATCTTGTCATAATTTGTTTTTGAAAATATCCATGAAAGTATTTTATGGTCCTCTTTCAAGACCTATAGAGAAGCAAGTAATGCATGACATGTCAATAAAAAATGGCAAGGTATGAAATGTTAATAATGATACTTTATAAATGAAAATTGAAATGTATACCTGGAATGCCGCCAACCACCATATGTAATTTTCTGATTGAACACTTAACGTTCAATCATCTGTATCTGAAATTTTGTTCATCAAAGTGACACACACTCGTTCCAACTTTTGACCTTTGATGATTTCCCATTCATCCAATTTTATTACAATAATGATATTTCCATTTACCGATGTTTGTCTAATTTATAGAATCAAATAATGTATTTTAGAACATTTTCAATATCAAGAAAAATATTATTGCAATTGTTGTAATTGAGCTCACCATATTCTGATTTGTATAATTCAGTTGTATGAAGTGGTTGGCCAACTACTTTGAACATTCTGTCATTATAATAATTTCTTGCTAATCTTACCTGATATGGACACGGAAGGTAAGTTTTCTTCACCATCACTTGAGAAAAAACTTCTTTAACTATTCTAAAAAAAGTAAAATAAGCATTTCTGCTAATTCTAGAAACATCACATGCACCCACAATCACATTTGCATCCAAGTATGATTTAACCTTAATCGAAACTCTCTACAATTTCATTTTTCATTTTTTCAAAC
The DNA here is from genome assembly GCA_029204225.1 of Diphasiastrum complanatum. Lineage (NCBI taxonomy): Eukaryota > Viridiplantae > Streptophyta > Lycopodiopsida > Lycopodiales > Lycopodiaceae > Diphasiastrum > Diphasiastrum complanatum. The sequence goes on along the minus strand of CM055113.1, from coordinate 42,712,195 downwards.
TGAGCATTTTTCATCATTTCCTTTGCTGACTTTCTTGGTAAAACATGACTTAAAGATGATCCAATGGATGAACGATCTGTTAGATAGTTCTTTGCCACCAAACATGATCTGCAACAAACATATGAAGCTCAAATTATGTTTAATAAATAAATAATCCATGTTATCAAGTACAAATCAATCTTAAACAACATATACAAATCAAATAAACAGTTGACAATATTAAGTAATCCGCTATTTCCTTCACACACAAATTTGAGAAGATGAGTTACAGAATTAAAATCTAGACACGAATTGGTAGCTGGATTATTACGATGAATTGATCCATCCACCCACAAATCTATATTCATATAATTTTTCATTTTCAATTCTCTAACTATTGCAGCAACATTCTCTACAACTTTTGAACTTTTATTAATAATTGGAGTGCATTCCATAGGAAGAGCAACATGCAGATGGAACATTGCCATTGTTGAAAGCTAGAATTCGTAAATGCTTCAAACTACAGTAAATCAACATGAATAGATCTAGCATACATTACTTTTGTAATGTTTATGTCGTGTTGAAAAATCGTCCCGCCTCATATTTCACTATAAGCATACAATGATTTCAATATGCAAATAGAAAGCAAATGCAAGACACAAAAACGTGAGAGAGAGAGGGGGGGGGAAGGAAGCAAGGATGTTCGTATCACATTTGGGCATAATCTCCTCCTCCTATTGAACATGGAAATATGGTACAAAGGGTGCATTTTCATGGATGGGGAAGGCCCTTGCCCCTTTCCCCTATTGGTCAATTACAATGGCAAGGATCCTAATCCAAGCCTCCTAAACTAACACAAAATGAATCTAATGATTCTTTAAGAAAGCACAAGGGCACTCACATGATTCATGTGAGTTCTAATTTGGGCTCTTTTAGCTTTTTTATTAACAACTTGACTTAGGGCCTCTAATGTCATTTTAGAGTTTTAGGCCCCTAGTCACTTATTCCTAATTCTACAAGTTCTACAAAACCAAATTGTGTGCTCATTGGGTTGGGCTTATACACGCAGGAAGCCAGTGCCCTTGCACTTATTGCTCTACATGTACAGTGTACTATGGCAGGGCCCACTTGGTAATCTTAGCCAGTAGTACTTTAGTGCCAGGACCCACTAAGTGCCCAACAATATCCCCCACCTAAATAGGTGACGGTCCCATGACACCTGCCTATGCTTGTTGTGGAAGAAGGCTATCGACACATTTATTGCGGATGATGGAGTGCGCCAGGGAAAGCATGGATAAAGATTGCTTACGTAAAACCTGAGGCTTTATTCGATGATGAGGAGCCTATCCTAAACTCTTCAAAAAGTGTTTGGGAAGGCTAGTGGCAACTAGTACTTGCGTAACCGGCTACCGTTGATGGGCGTAGCAAACCATGTCTCATCCATTGTTTCTAAAGTCACTGCCCCTTGCGATAGGATGTCTGTGATGCAATAAGGGCCTTCAACTGTGAACTTTAGCTTTCCTTTGATCACCTTTGTCTTGTACGTGAGGACCAAATCTCCTTTTTGAAGATCTTTCTTGTGAAGATGACGATCATGCCAAGCCTTGCAACGTGCTTTCTTTGTAGGAAGAGCATGGACTGCTAACAGGCGTGTTTCGCACAACTTGTGTAGTGCTTCGTGACGAAGGTGGAGCGATCTTGTACCATCCAATTGTTGCACTGTGCCTTTGTATGCAGTTCTGAAAGCCCACAGAGTAGCGTGTAGCTTGTGCTCCCAATCTGATCTACTTGCTTTTACTGTCTATGTCAAAATGCTGCACAGAATCTTATTAGAAGATTCGGCTTGGCCATTGCCTCTTGGGTAGTAAGGTGTGCTGAAATGATGGATCACAAAGAACTCTTGGTCTCATTGACAAAGTGAGTTCCCCGATCGTTGACTATCTCCATTGGGCATCCGAAACATACAATGATATTTTTGTAAAGGAACTTCACGGTGGACCTGGCATCTGCTACGCGCACTGCTTTGGCTTCAACCCACTTTGTGAGATAATCTGTAGCCACGATAATATATCAGGCTTGGGTATTGCGAGCGGCTGGGTGAATAGGGCTGATGTAATCAAGTTTCCACTTCTCAAATGGTGCTTGAGCCAATACAAGATGTAACGGCTCATAATTTGTCTTTGTTGGTTTGTGCGCTCTCTGACATACATCACATTGATGCCTTAGTATCCTTGTGCATTGTTGGCCACCAACAGCTAGATTGTAGAATCTTGCGTACTATTACATCTGCTGCAAAGTGTTCGCCTCCCATTACCTCATGCGAGAGGGACATGATCTGACTTGTCTCATGGGGCAAGATACAATGACAAATGATATTATGCACCCCTCTTCGATACAGTTGGCCAACAATCAGCTGATATGAATGAGCTTTAAGTACAAGTTTCTGCTGTTGCACCTTGGATAGTGACTGATCTGGTTGGCCGTTCATCAAATACTCAACTATGTCTATGGCCCAATCGGGTACAACATCCACATAAAATAAAGCAGCATTCGGTAACTCATCATCAGGTTGGAGATCCTTCTGTGTTGATCTGATTCGAGATACATGATCAGCCATATAATGTTGCTTGCCCATGCGTACCACTATTCGAAAATCAAACTCAAGAAACAAGAGTAACCATCTAGTGATTCTCCTTGTGTTGCAAGTTTTGTTGATTAGGTAGAGCAAAGGTTGATGATCAGTGTAGAATGCAAAATGAGTGGCCATAAGATAATGGTGAAACTTCTTGACCGCAAATATCATTGCCAAGGCTTCTCGCTCAGTCGTTAAATAGTTGATTTCAACATCATTGAGTTGTCGACTAGCGAAGCGAATAGGAAAGTCTTTCTTGTACTCGCCTGGTTGGGTCAATACTGCTCCTATAACATACTTTGATGCATTGGTATGCACATGAAACTCATTTGTCCAATTGGGAGGCCGTAAGATTGGTGCAGATATAAGTGCTTCCTTCATCTTTTGGAAAGCTCGTAGGGCTTCCTCCGTCCAATGTGGATCAATTGTCAACTTGTAGATAAGACATGCCAAATCCGCAAAGAATAGAATGAAGATTCGGTAGTAATTGGCATGCCCCCTAAATACATAAACTCCATGAACCATTCCAGGGGGTGGAAGATCCATGATATTACGTATCTTGTGCAAAAAGTACAACATTTTTCACATATCTTAGACTGATCAGTGGCGATTCTATGTCAAGATACAATATGGCCCAGGATAAGACCATGTGTGACTCAAAATTGCTTGATGATAGTCATACTACTAGTGGTCTACAAATTTTGCATCTCAGATCACACGTGTTGAGAATAACTCTGTAGTTTAACCCGTTAGCGCATGCTAGTGTGTCTATGTAAGCTACTAGTGGGCCACACATTGTCTCAGAAAACCACTATGATGTTATTATAGGTCGAAGTGGTTAGAATCACACAGTGATGTGTGTTGATCCCACAGTCCTTTGGTACACCTCTAAGTTCATCATAAGACCATGCAAATACGGCCTTGTACTTCTTGAATAATTCAGTTGCTCATTGAATAAGATCTGGATCGTTATTACCACCAATTGATATGTGCTTTGCATTGTCTTCTGTCCCCAAATTAATCTTGATCAATTCTTCTCTGGAGACCTGAGTAGGATGCAACTGCGGAGGCTTTTCCTTCAATGTTCGAGACTTCAATAATCTTTGAGAAACTCTGTGGAAACTGTTTCCCATCTGAATCCTCCGCTATCACTTGTCTATCCTTCTGCAGTAATTCTTTGGAATCAGCTTTAACTTCCTCCGCAACAAATAGATTGACAACTGTAGATAAATGAGCTTCTCCCACTAGTATGAAATCTGGATACAGACTTGTCAAGTACAAATCCTCTTTGGATTTCTCCGTCACTATTTGGAACAACAATTCCTGAACTGTTTCAACTCCCACCAGTCGAACTGTGGAATCCAACCTCCCTTGATGTGTTTGCAATTGGATTTTTTTCCCTTCAGTAGGAATTGTCACTATGCATGTTGCCCAATGATGTAAGCTTTAGCAGCTTGCAGCCAGGGTCAGCCTAACAGGACTGGATAGACATCTGAACTCGTGGGGTAACCTCATGACAACAAAATTCAACAGAAACTTCAACCCCTTAATGTAGACAGGAATCTTCCAAATTTTCCCAGCTGGAGAATCATGCATATGGTTAGCCATACGTATTACCAAATTGCCTTTATGCAACATGATGTTCTTTAATTTGCTATAGGTTTCCTCCGAGATGATGTTCACTCCCGCACCACCATCGATTTGAACTCCCTTGATATTCAATCCTGGATATCCATTTCCAATGTAGGAACAATATTTTGCTCCATGGATTAAACAATTGCATTGACTGGCTTAGGAGGAAGTCCTTCCGCCATCTTGAATCCTGGTAACTTTGATTGTATGGATTCTACCAAATAAGTTGCAATTTGCATCAACTGACCTATTGTCACCTGAAATTTATAATTATGCACAAATTCGGCAATCTGGTCCATCTACTAACTCAGGGGAGGAATTGGGCCCTTGTGGTTGGTGTAACTGTTCTAGTACATTTTGAGTAACTTTGGCCATCTGACCAATGTCAAAAATACTTGGTCCGACGTCTTCTACACCTTCCTCCTGAATCGGTACCTTTCCTTTACCCTTGTGTCGAGTGACCACTTGTACATCGGTTAATGGTGGTTCTTCTACTGTGATCACCTGTACAGGTGCCTGTTGCTCAGGAGCATTCATCCTGCTAGGATTTTGAGGTGGAGTTTGCATAGTGTTTTGATCATTGATACAATTATTAAGCTGCGGTGGGGGCAGTCCTCTTTTTAGATTTTCAACACACTATCGATAATATGCCACATAGTTGAAATAACGGTGACCCCTCTAATTGCAGAAATTGCAAATATCATCTGGCAAATCTGGTCGATAACGCACTTGCCATTGAAATGGTCATGGTTGCATTTGATTCCCTTGCTGATAAGGCCATTGGTACAGCTGCATTTGTGGTTGCATTGGTTGTTGCTGATACTAAGGTTGTTGCATTTGCGGTGGTTGCGGTTGATGTGATTGGACTGCAAATGCTCTGGCAGATCTTACCGCTTGTAGTCTTCTACAGTCATTTGTCTAGTATGCATTACAAATCACACAATATCGGGTACTATTAGGACATTCATTGATATAATGTCCTTCCTGATTGCAATTTCGACAGAAGCAAATATTCCATTGGCGAAACTCTGTAGTAACAACCTCTTTTGTAACCGCGGGTAATGTCTCACTAGATTTCCCCTTTTGCTTATGCTTCTTCGACCGTTTTCCATCACGTGAAAAAGATGAACTCTCTTCCGAGCTTGAAGAATCATCTGATACCGAACCTATATCTGAATTAGAATTGGACGAGTCCTCTCATCGATGATGTCGATGTTGTCATCGATACTTCTTTCTAGTTTCTTCTTCCTCCAACTGTCTTGCAGCATTCACAATATGTTCCAGACCTTGACCATGTAGCGAAGTAGTTCCCCATTGAAGAACCTTATGTAATCCATGAAGTAAATACTTGATGCGTTTAGCATCTGTGAGTGGCTCATGTAATCTCTTTTCCAGCACCTTGAAATGTTGAACATAAGATAACACGTCCCCCTTCCATTCTCCAAAGGGTTTGATGCTCTAGTCAATTCTTCTTCAATGCCTTTTGTGATTTCCACCATTGAGGTGTCTTTAGGCCGTGGATAGGGAGATTGTGTTGTGTCTCCCATTTCGTTGATATTTTCAAACCCACGTATGGTGGATTTGCTCAAATGCTCTTTGCTGCTGCTGGATGAGTCTTCACCTTGTGTGTGCCCCTCTGAATGTTCTGATATATCACCTTGCATGTGCTCTTCAGAATGTTCATTTGTGTGTTGGCTATAGGCGTGCTCTTTTAATCTCTCTTGTTCTCTAATTCTGCTTCCTTGCTGCGTGTGGAGGATGCTAGTGGTTTTCTAGTGATGCGATGTCGTTTGGGTGCTGGCCTGTTTGTTTTCTCTACCTCTCCCTCTTTTATCCTCTTGGATTGCTGAGCTCATGCCAAGGTGGTATATGGCATGCCTGGATTTTTCTCTTGTATACCAACGAGAATGCTAGGGAATTCATCCAAGTAATGTTTGCTTACGAGCATCTGCATGAGATATCCACACTTTGTGAGAGCTTTTCTTGCTTTGAGTGTCACACATAATTTGATAGTTATTTTTTTTTACCCACATGAAGTGGCGCGTAATAGCGCCAATGTTGGAAGTATTTCTAGTGAGTGCGGTGGCTAGATCTACTTATGGGTGTAGTATAGGGATGTAGAGATTCGTCCACTTTTTAAGTTTCCAGAATTGCCCTTCATTTTATAAAAATGAATGTTACCAATGAAGTGTTAAGAGAGATCAGTACATGCACCAGAGCCAAGGAAGCTTGGAATACTCTAAAAACAATCTATGAAATAAAAAATACTTCTAGATTGCTTACACTTAGAAACCAAATATTTCTAAGTTATTAGAGAGTAGATGAGAGTGCTTCATCATATGTCATGAGAGTTAAGGATCTTCATCAAGAGTTGGCTAGTATTAGTGATGCTGTTAAGAACACTGAACTTGTTCAAGTAGTCCTAAATGGACTTAGAGATGAGTATGACAATATTGTGCAGACTTATGTTGTCAGTGAGGATCTTCCATCCTTGGAGACACTGCAAGGTGTTCTCATTGCTGAAGAAAGCAGGCAAGAGAACAAGATGTTGAGGATCGATAGACTTTCATTGAAAGATGGTGGAGATGACAAAGCACTCTTCATCAGAGACAAGTCAAGAGGCAAGGGCAAAGGACAACAACACTTCAAGAAGGACAAAGCCAAAGAAGTCACTATGCATCAAACTGTTTCAAGAAGAAGAACCAATCTAAGCAAGCTAACCTTACTAATGAGGATTAGTGTGAGGGTGTAGAGAGTGAAAGAGAGGATTCATTAATGATGTCTACTTTTTCATCTTTTCCTTTTAAGAATGAAGAAGTCTGGTGGATAGATAGTGGGGCTAGTTCCCATATGTCTAGTTCTAGGAACTCTTTCACTAATCTCATGCCATATCTAGGTGCAAAAAGATCAATCTCTACTGCTAATGATGTAGAGTGTCGGATTGAAGGAATAGGTAGCATTCCATTGCATGCATCATCATCAAAATCTTTTTGCTTACATGATGTACTGTATGTACCTAGATTGACTAAGAATCTCATTAGTGTAGGACAGTTGTTTGATAATGGATTGGATGTCAAGTTTTAAGTTGACAAGTGTATAATCTCAAGAGAAAATAAAGTTATTGCTAGAGGATCTAGAATTGGTAAGTTGTACAAACTAGATTCTAAGGAGAGTGCTAACATTTCAGATATTGCTTATGAGACCAAGGTTCTACAGGAGGATCTGTGGCACAAGAGATTGGGTCATCCCAATTTCAAAGCCATGCAATCTATGGTCAAAGAGGGAAAAGTTGTTGGTCTAGCAAAGACACTGTCAAAGGAGCTTCTACCTTGTGAAGCTTGTGTGCTGGCAAAGTCACACAGATGGCCTTTTCCTAGATCAAGTATCAAGACAAAGCAACCATTTGAACTTGTACACTCAGACGTTCATTTCTCATCAACTAAGAGCAAAGGAGGAGCTAACTGCTTTGTCTCTTTTGTAGATGATTATACAAGATATTCTTGGATCTATATGTTGTCTTCAAAAGCCATGGTTTATGATGTTTTTCTTAGTTTTAAAGCTTATGTAGAGAAGCAGTTTCCTTTCAAGTTAAAAGCTTTAAGAAGTGATAGTGGAGGGGAATACACTTCCAATAAGTTTAAAGACTTTTGTGAGAGAGATGGTATTGAAAGAGAGTTCTCTTGATCATATACTCCTCAGCAAAATGGAGTTGCTGAGAGAAAAAATAGAACTTTGTGTGAATCTGCAAAAGCCATTAGGCTAGAAGCTTTTCTGACTAAAGAATTTTGGGGAGAGGCAGTTGCATGTGCAAACTATCTTTGTAATAGGCTTCCAAATCTTACAACAGGAGGAAAGATACCATTTGAGATGTTGTATAAGAAAAAGCCTAAGGTAGATCATCTTATGATTTTTGGCTGTGTATGCTTTGTGCATGTGCCTCTAGAAACTAGGAAGAAGAAAGATCCTAGTGCAGTAAAAGGAATTTTCGTAGGTTATGCATCCACTAAAAAAGCATACAAGATTTATTTGCCCTCTACTGACAAAAATGTTTTTAGTAGAGATGTGATCTTCCATGAAGATCAGAAATTTAACTTGGATGATGCACAGATCAAAGAGACTCATGCAAGATCAATCATCAATCTTGATGCTATTCAAGAAGAGGTGAGGCCGAGGCTTGAGGAGGAGCAAACAAAAGTTACCACACCCAAAAGATTTACACGAGCAAGATCTAAGCCAAGGAGGCTCACATATGATGAAGAAGGAAGGCAAGTGGAAGGTGAAATTCCTATCATGCACTTTTTATATCAGATGAAGAGCCTAAGGATGTCCAAGAAGCTTTTCAATCCAAGGAGTGGGTTGAAGCAATGACCCAATAATTTGAAGCCTTGATGTCAAATAACACATGGGAGCTTGTGGAGCCACCAAACAACATGCATGTGATTGGATGTAAGAATCAAGTATAATCATGATGGATCTATCAATAAGTATAAAGGAAGACTTTGTGCCAAAGGCTACTCACAAATCAAAGGTCTTGGTTATGAAGATACCTTTGCACCAGTTGCAAAGATGGTAACAATTCAAATACTCATCTCTCTTGCATATTTTCACAAATGGAGTATGTTCCATCTTGAAGTTTCTAATGCATTTCTCAATGGTTACCTTGAGGAGGATATTTATATGGAGCAGGCTCCAGGTTCTGTGAAGGAAGGTGATGAATCAAAAGTTTGTCTTTTGTTCAAAAGTCAGTATGGACTGAAATAGGCACCAAGGTCTTGGTATGCAAAGCTCAATTCCTATCTCATATCACTCGAATTTTGTCTAAGTGCATATGACCCTTCTCTGTATTATAAGTTTGTAGATAACTTTGTAATTATTCTTCTCATCTATGTAGATGATATCATTCTTTGTGGAAACAATGAGAAGTTAGTTGAAGAAACTAAGCATGCACTTGGTACTGAGTTTAAGATGCAAGACTTAGGAGTTCTTCACTATATTTTAGGCAAGGTCATGCATTTATAAGCCAAAGTAGATATGCACTTTCCATGCTCAGGAAATTCCATATGGAGAACTGTAAAGGCATAGATACACCTATGGAACACACTATAAAAATTCCTATTAAAGATGATGAAAAATCCTTTGAGGACATCACTCTTTATAAGAGTCTTATTGGCTCACTTATTTGGTTAACAGTGACTAGGCCTGATCTAAGCTTTTGTGTTCATAAGCTAAGTCAACACATGCAAGATCCAAAGTTATATCATTGGAAGTTGGCTAAAAGAGTCTTGAGGTATATATCTTCTACCTTGGATTGTGGACTATACTATGAAGGAGAAGATCTGACTTTGATTGTTTTTTCAGATTCAGATTTTGCAGGAGACAGGTTGGATAGGAAATCCACAAGTGCTTACACTAAATTTCTTGGAGGAAATTTGGTTTCTTGGCTATCAAAGAAGCAGGCAACTATTTCCTTATTATCCTGTGAAGCTGAATACAAATCTCTTACAACCACGACAAAGGAAGTTTTATGGATCAAAAGGCTACTTTTGGAGCTAAAGTGTTATGCAGATGAAGATTTACCAATTATCAAGAATGATAACATTTCTGCTCAGGCTCTTACAAATAATCCAATCTTTCATGCAAGGAGCAAGCATATTGAAGTGGCTCATCATTTTGTAAGAGAAAAAGTCATTAGAAGAGAGATCTCATTGGACCATGTTTCATCTTCAAATTGTGCTGCAGATCTTCTCACCAAACCTCTACTCAAGAATGTCTTTATGAAGATGAGGTCAAACCTTGGCCTAATTTCAAAAACCCAGGTTGATAGAAACATAAATTTTAAGGAGGAGTGTGAAGATTATTAAAATATTATCTTCCTATCTCGAGTTTGGGGTCATGTCTATGATGATTTTCACTAAATTTCATGTTGTACATAAAAGGATTGTGAATTGAGCACATATCCTTCTAGTGTGGTTCGGATTTTGAGTTAGATAGGTTCAATTATGATGACATGCAGATGTTTAGATAGCATGCAAAGTTTTACTATATGCATGCAAGCCACATGCAATCAGAGCATGCAACATGCAAATTAGTTCATGTGATCTACACATGTCTAGGCAGTTTTATGAGTTGACATGCAATACATGCAACATACATGCATGCAGTTACACATGTGGATCTATGGTAGGTGAATTAGTTCAGTTAAGTTGACTTTCCATGCAACTCCACTATAGGAATTCGAGTCTCTCTCATGTAGGGAAAGTTGGGCATGTTTTGCCATTATTGTGAATATTGAGATTTTGGTGTTCTGGACTCATTCTCTCTCTACCCGAGTTTTCTATGTATGATTTTCTCTCTCTACTTGAGAGCAACCTCTTTTCCCAAACTGAACACTTAGAATTATTTCTGACATTCATTTCTCATAGTACAGTAAGATCTTGTAGGGTGTGTGGTGAAGTTCACACGTGCTAAAAACTTCACACTATCCTCATCTCAGGGGATTGTCCCTAATGGTCTTTACAGAGCAATCCTCTGCTTGTTTTCTCTGAGGAGTAATTAATTCCTTGCAATAGGCCTATGCATTGTGGATTGCATGGTGTCGCTTTCAAGGATAAGTGATGCTAGCTTCAAACCGAAAGATATTTCTTGTTTTGGGACATGGTTATCACTGGATATGCATGTTATGATCTGGAACCTATACAATAGTGATATAATTTGAGGTAGATTTGCGAGAAAGCAGACCTAAACTATCCTAAGAAGTGTTAAACATGCAGACAATTCAATGAAAAGGGTGTAAAACAGAAATAAAAAATGAACATTATCATAGAATGACAGAAATTACACACATGTAGGCACACACACATAATACAAAATCAATCAATACATGTCTAAGGAATAGCAGGGCTCATGATATCATCGTAATCTACTCCCATTCACTACCACGTCTAGAGGGATTCCTTTGAGGTTTTTAAGTTTAGCATAGCCCGAGGCAAAGATTTGATCAATGATATAGGGGCCTTGGCCAGTAAAGTTAAGTTTGCCCTTATGTACTGTGTCTGATAGAGAAGGACTCTATCTCATTTAAACTCCTTCAACTTAATATGATGGTCAAGCCAATCTTACTGATGTCTTTTGTGCACTTGTTATATGTGCACACTAACTCTTGTTTCACAAAGCATATGGAAGTGGAATAGCCTATGGGCAAGGATCTGCTGACTTTCATCCAATTTCAAATCGTAGGCTACCTGTAAAGATGGGACATAGAATTCTACTTGTCCATCATATGTGAGTTGGAATGGTGTCCTGCTAGTGGCCTTCTTGGGTGTTGTCTGATACGCCCATAGAGCGGCATGTAATTTGAACTCCCAATCCGATCGACTGGCTTCCACCATCTTCGTGAGAATTTCACATAGAATCTTATTCGTGGACTCAGCCTGCCCGTTACATCTTGGGTAATATGGGGCACTTTTGCGGTGAACTACTAAGAAAGACAAATATTACTATTGCCACAAACCGGGTCATTGGGCACGCGAGTGTTACAAGAAGAAAGTGGACATAAAGGCGGGAAAAGTGAAACAACAAGGCAACATTGCTGAAGATGATGGAGAATTGTGGAAATAACATCATCCGATGCACAGGATTCACAATCGTATTAACAACCATTAGTGTCTCAAAATCATCTAGATCTCATGGGCATCTTCATTATTGTTTCCATGGAATTGTGGTAGGGAGCCTACTATTCTAGGTACCCTCTCGGTGTCATCCGGGATAACTATTGGCTGAGTGATTCTTTGTGTCATTGGTGCGATAGATAGAGGGCTAGGTGTTTGCACAGTCGGTTGAGCTTGAGCTCGATGGTCATCTTCTGCTAAAATTTCTTCTTCCATGTTCTGATTAGCATGATACTCGAGGTCAATGTTTGACTCTACTTTAATTTATGTCATTGTTTCCCATTCTGACAGATGTCATCATCCATCACTCTTCGTCATTTTTTGCTCTATCACCTGCCACCGCACTGGGCTTTGGTTCAATTTCACCTTCAAATATGGCCTCCCACTCAGATCCATCATTGTAACTCGCAACTTGATTAGATATCTCACCATCATTATAATATCGAGTTGAGCACTCCCCGAAGTCTACTCCTGATTGGATGTCATGTATGTGAGTATCGGAAAGTGTTTTCCAACTTATCATACCCTAACCCTAACATCTAACCTGTTAGGTCGTTGGATCCACCCTAATTTGGGGTCAAGATCTCAAGATCCAAAACAATGTAAAACATGCTATTTTTAGCTCATAGAAAATCTTCCTCCCATCCATGCATGTTTTGGCCTCATTCCAAAGGTACTATCACAATGTAATATGAGGAATGAAGTTTTGGGAAAGCATCATATGCTATTTGGCACGTGTGGCATCCAAATACATGGCCATTTTGCCAATTACAATACATGTCACCAAAATTGGTCAAGCTAGAATTGTGAAATTTTGACAAATCTAATTCATTAACATAAATTAAACAATAATTATTTAAAATTTAAATTAGTGAGTAGTTTTTGAATGAATAGTTATTATGCATTTATAAGGATTTCAAATTCACGTAATTACGTAAATATCAAAATCTCATAGAGAAAGAAAAGTCATAGTCAATAATAAGATATAAATGTACTTAAAACTCTAAGAACTTTGGCAATTTTTGTTTTAAATTTTTTTGAGATTAAATAGTTGTTAACGTTAATTAACGTTTGTTAACGTTAAGTTATTAACGTAAAATTTTCAAGTAATTACGTAAATTTGAAATTAGGTAAAAATAGTTATTATGAAGGTAGTACAAATAATTATAAATACATATTTATCATGCAATTGTTACAAATAGAATTTTATTAAATTAAGCTTATTTTGCATCATTGTTACAATTACATTTAATTTTATTAACTTATTTGGATAAAAATTGATATTTATAGCTAAAAAGTCTATTCAATATTCAAAACATCATTTAAAGATATATCACCCTACATTCATGATTGCATCAACCAATATTATTACTTTATTGCTTTTTAAAGCTTTCAAATCATCCAATATCGAGTAATTGCTAAATACAATTGTAGAATATGATGACATAAATTGAAATAACCACAATTTAAAAAAAAAAAAAAAAGACAAAGCATCTAAATCACACAAAATACTTGCATAGACACACATCATTATAAAACATTTCTTTCATTTATCTGTTTATCACTCTTTTTGGTTTACAAAAGAGGTACTCCACCATATCATACTCTACCAAATAAAACAACAAAAAACTAAACTATTGGGATTCAAAAAAAAAATCACAAATCACAAATCAAAATTAATATTTCGAAAATTTAGAATGCGAATCTTTATTAAGTAATGGATTTTTCAGATACTAGTTTCTTTCTAAGGTTCTCACATACATATACCTTTATATCTTGTTAGTCTCATTATTATGAACTATGCATACTGGTTTCTTTCTAAGGTTATCTCACATGCATATATCTTGTTAGTCTCATTATTATGTACTATGGAAGGTGACAGGCACATACCATTTTTCCCAGTAAGAACTCACAAAAAATCGTTGGACGCATCGTGTGCTTGGCTTCCATAGTGTAATGGATTGTACATGGGTTTACCTCACATGAAGATTATAAATTATAATAGGCAGACTACAAAACTATAAAGGCAGGTGTACAAAACTGTAGAGTGAAATTGTAGCATGTATTGTAATGGCACCTGGAATTGTTTGCCTTTGTGACCAAAAAAAAAAAGACACACTATGCTTTCTAACCCCCTAAAAATGGCAGAATCTGTCTTCTACAATGCATTATAGTCACTCATTGTATTGAACATATAATTAGAAAAGATTTACGCTAATGATATGAAGCATTCTAGTTTCTTCTGAACGTCGATGGTTAACTGGGAAAACATACATTCCTGCCTCAATCGTAGTTGTGATGCGGCTGTCAAAATTCAATCAAACCATGTACAACACTCTAAGCGTATTTATAAAATGTAGTAACAAATTGAAAGCTTGCACGCTGTCGTCCATCCAGCGGCACACAACAGATTAAAAAACGTCTATCTAGCTCTTAAAGACTGATGTGTTTATAGCATTTTTTCTAAATAAGATAAGAGCTTGATGGGTCTATGGAGCTGATAATGGGGCAGCTTCAACCGTTTTATTATAACTACCAGATTCACCCGGTTTAGTAGCATTAGAGTGGATCACGCCGGTGTGCCAAGGCTGAAAGAACTCTGTGTTCCCACCTGGCAAAGATGCTTGCAAGAAAAGACTCTCCACAGTTACCAACCATAGAAGGTCATGTGTCCTCGCAACCTGTAGCAAAGCCAAGGCAAACGAATAAATGATCGACCTATTCACAGGCAGATGGCAGACCATCTCTGTCAGCGAGCGATGAATTCAAATGAAGAAGAAGATCGAGTTCATTCTATTTTCAGACATACATTATATGATTTCGTGATACAAAAGGTGCTGATCCTTCAAGATTCATTGTTCTTGGAGATGGATGCAAACATCAAGTGAACGGTGTTGGTTCACAATGTCTGAACACAAATGACAGAGACAGACGACTCGAAGACAATCTGTTTGTGCCTACACTGTAGCAAGACTTGCTTTCTGTGGAAAGATTAACAGATGCAAGGATGTGTGTGACGTTTTCTGATGAAGCATGCAACGTGATTGATGCCAGTACCAGTATCCTGATCATTCAAGACAGAAGGAAAGGTAATCTATATCACTTGAAGCTATGCCTGCCTGCAAATCAGATGCATCCTACTCATGATAATTTGCTAGACACTCTGTGGCACAGAAGACTATGCCACATGAACTCAATGGCACTTTACCAAGCAAGCCATCATGGAGCGATAACAGGGGTCAGCATCTCGAATGCAACCAGTTCGACCACCTGTGATGCATGTTTGAAGGGTAAGATGTCACGCACTCCATTTGTTAAAGACTCCTACAGAACGACCAAGATTCTGGAGTTAGTGCATTTTGACATATGTGGACCTTTCAATGTGATCTCAGTAGGAGGATCAAAGTATTACATAACTATCATTGATGATTATAGTAAATTTGCCAAAGTGTACTTTATTCAGAATAAATCTGAAGCACTTGATCTTAGGAAAACTTAAGATAGAATATTTCTAATCTTAAGTTTCCTAAGCCTAAGTTCTAAATCTAAGTTTAAGCTATTTTATTATTATTTAAGCTTCTACTCATGGACTTACAAAACACATGCCATGACTGAAGTTTATTGACAGATACTCATATGTGGTCTTACAAAACACATGCCACGGAGTTTTATTTCTTTCTTTTTTTATTTTCTTTGTGTTAGCACAGTTGCTTGGGCATTGGGATCCACTGGTTGAACATTAGAATCATAGGTATAATAAACAACTGCTTCAGTAGAGTACTACAGTTGAGTATTGTCTTCCACATAGTAGGTGGCTGGATCGATGGTATTCGGATCAAAATAAGGGACAACGTTTTGTGGGCAGGTTGGTTAACAACAAACTATTGACGGGGGATGGGTATTGATTTGGTGTAGGTGGTCGTGGTTGGTAAACCCCTGGTCGTGGCACAGGTTGTTGTGGTGGGTAAGGGTGGTAAGCTCGATAGATGGTGGGTCTGGTGGCTGCTAGAAAATGATTTCGCAATTGAGGACATTCATTAGTTGTGTGATGTTGTGAGCAGATTGGACACCAGACATTTTTCCTTGCTGGAAAGGATTTCTCAACAATCTATTTCATGGCGGTTTGGAAATCGGCAGTGAGTTTATCCATATGAGATTGTTGAGCTTTTTCCCAGGTTTCCATTTGATGTAGAAGTTCTGAAGACTGAGCAATATTATCAGACTTCAAGTGATTAGGACAGTCTGGATCTTTAGATTTCTTTTCACGATGGTCAAAGTCATCATCGGAACCTTCGTCTTCCTCACGAATAGCATCGGTCATCACATCTTTAAGTTCATTATAAAGGTCAACTGGTTTGAGTTCACGGCGGATGTTTTTGGGCAATCTAGCTAAGGATAGTTTTATGTCCATTCGTTCGGTGATATTTTCATCAACACATTCTACTTTGAGACGTTTAAAACGCTCAATGTAGTTTCGGACAGACTCTTCACGACGCATCTTGATATGAGTAATTTGAATGAACGGGCTTTGAGTCAGTTTCGATGGTTTGAAACGCTTGATGAGAGCATCCTTGAGGGTGGTCCAAGAAGCAAGATCAAGAGCTTCGAGATTCAAGTACCACTCCTTGGCGGTGCCATAGAGTACCATGAGAAATAGGCAAAGCTTTTCAGTTTTAGAGGTATCTCCATAAAAACGGCATGCATTATCAAAGTCTTGGAGAAATTGAATTGGGTCAGATTCGCCATCGTACCATGGTGCATCGATACGTGGAATTATTTGTTCTACCCGTGGAGGAGTCAGATTAGAAGATTTAGCACAGTCATGAGACATGATGTAGAATACAGATGAGCAGGACAGTACTGTACTTGGCAAAAGGGTAGTTTTCTTGTAGAGTGGATAGTGTAGGACAAAAACTGGTCTTGCTGGACGTGATAGAATTCGCAGACAGGCTGAGAAAACGTGGAGAGACAGATAATTCTACTATAATACTCGTGAATTCTGACAAAGAGTTTTGAATATCAAAATAGTGATTTTTTTAGATTTTCTGGGAGAAAATTGGAGTTTCAAAATTTGCGGATAAGACAGGGAAATTGTGCTCTTTGAAAACGAATTCTTAGGCTGAATGGCAAATTTTAACAGAGAGGTTTGACTGGTAGATAGGGAATATGGAAAAAAAATGTGATTTTTTGACAGTAAATGGGAAAAATCTCTTAGATAGAATTTGCGGAGCTGCTGGAGGACTGATCTTGATGAGATTTAGCCTCAGTGAAGCCGGCAAATTCTAGGACAAAGATTTGGGTGAGAAATAAGAGATTTTGACAATATATCAGGTTGTTTTCTCAAAATCTGACTGTGGTCAGAATTCGTGGAGGTGATAAAATGAAAGATCAGGGTCTGTTAGGGTTGCAGATAGGTTAGCAAATTCTGATATACCTTTTTGGCTGTGAAAAATGTCCCTTGGGTCACTTCTTTTGAAGAAAATGCCCAAGTTGACTCTTTTGTTGCTTCCCCCCGGTTGAAGAAGTCGCTTCGCAGCTCGTGTAGGACTTGGAGAGACGACGTCTGTTGTTTGTTGGTAGATAGAGACAAGCACACAAGCAAACATACAACACGGAAGCAAAAAATACACAAAAAAAAAAGGAGAAGAAGCTAGGTAAAAAAAAAATACTTAAAAAGCGGCACCGGTGCCAATGTTGGAAGTAAATCTGGTTTGTCAATGTTTGGCTAGATCTACTCACGATGTGGTGTAGTATAGAGAGGATCGTCCGCTTTCTAAGTCTTTTACCAAGCTTTAGACGAAGTGCAAAAATAAAACAATGATGAAACACTAAGGCTTACCCAACTAGTGCTCGAAATAGAAATGAAATTAACTAAGATGACAAAATACAAAACCTTACTAAGGCTTACCCAACTAGCAAGGTGATTAAACTAAATCCTAGATTAATACCCAAAGGGTAATAAAATGAGATTGCGGCTAATACTAAGAAAATAAACAGTAATGAACATGCCACAATAAAATGGATGAAAAGGAGGCAAGAGGAGGCCCGAGCACCTTCCCTCAAGCTATTCACCTTTCCAAGGGGAACACAAGTGAAATAGAATGATAATTCTCCATAATAGAGCTCTCCTTTTATGGCAAGAAGGGTCCTCCATAAGTGTCTACTAACTTATGGGACTAATCTGTTTCTAGCTTTCTAGAACTTCTAACTTAGGATTTAGAACTTCAAATTTCTTAACTTAGGAAAACTTAAGATAAAATATTTCTAATCTTAAGTTTCCTAAGTCTAAGTTCTAAATCTAAGTTTAAGCTATTTTATTATTATTTAAGCTTCTACTCATGGACTTACAAAACACATGCCATGGATGAAGTTTATTGACAAATACTCATACGTGGTCTTACAAAACACATGCCACGGAGTTTTATTTCTTTCTTTTTTTATTTTCTCTGTGTTAGCACAGTTGCTAACAGTAGCAAAGAGATTTTCTCAGAGATATGGTATTGACTACTCTGAAACCTTATCTCTTGTCATCAAACATTCGTCCCTACGTCTGTTATTTGTATATGCAGCTGCTTATGACCTCAGGATCCACATTGTGGACGAGTAGACAGCCTTCTTGCATGGTGAGTTAGACAAAGAGGTCTACATGGATCAACCCCCAAGATATGTCTTGAATTTGATTATGCATGTAGAATGCATAGAAGTATCTACGGTCTGAAACAGTCAGCTTGACAATGGTACAAGAAGAAGGATCAAGCTCTGAAATCATTAGGATTCAAACCACTGATGGCTGATTCCAATTTGTATGTCAGAATTAACAGATGGACAGATCATTATTGTGACTGTATATGTGGACGATAGTCTGATACTTTGCAAGAGTGAGAGGCTGATTGCTGAAGTGAAGGAAGACATCTCAAAATATTTCGAGATTGGAGATCTGGGAGAAGCCAGGTATTACCTCGGCTTGCAAATTAAAAGGGACTATGAGGGAGGTAAGTTATACCTTCACCAGTCCAAATACACCCAAAAAATCCTAGAGGATTTTGGGATGGTGAATTGCAAAAGATCGAATACTCCAATGCTCGCAGGAACAGTGCTGATAAATGATGATTGTCCGAGGACTGAAGAAGAGAGAAAACAAATGCAGCTCACACCTTACAAGAAGCTGATAGGTTCGCTGATGTACCTTGCAGAAAACACACTGCTTATGCAGTGTTCAAGATGAGCCAATTCTACACAAATCCAGGCTTGACACATTGGAAGATTGCAAAACGGATATTGCAATATTTTCAATTAACGAGGGATTATGGCTTGTGTTATTATCGTGATGCAGGTTTCAAGATGTTTTTCTACAGTGATGCTAGTTGGTCATCCCTCAAGGACGATTGTAAAAGCGTCTCAGGAGGATGCACCATCGCGTCAGGAGCGATAGTTCTCTGGGTCAGCAAGAAGTAGACCATTGTGGCTCAATCATCCTGCGAAGCAGAGTACGTTGCAGCAGCAAAGATGGCCAACGAGATAATTTGGCTCAGGTAGTTCTTGGGCGAATTGGACGAAACAAGGAACGAGCCTCTAGTCTTGCAAATGGATAACACCTCTACAATACATCTGACGAAAGATCATGTGTCCCATTTGAGGAAAAAACACATCGCGATCAAGTACCACTTGATCAGGGATCTAATTGAGAAGAAGATATTACAGACCACCTTCATCGGAACAAAAGACATGGGTGCTGACATCTTCACCAAAGCCCTAGACAAAGAACTTTTTGAGAGACAAAGGAGCATTCTTAGAGTCATCAAGCTATCATGCTTTGAGAGGGAGCTGAAGAAACAAAACGTTTCTATTACCAAAGCTTTGCTAGCTTTCAGCTCTCTGCCTGACGAAAATATTCGCGAACGCGAAAGTCAAAGACACGAAGCAGAAATGTTCGCTAACACCCTAACAAAAAGACACGAACGAGAAAAATTCATGAAAGAGAATTTTTTGCAGTACAACGGGAGAAAGTCAAATGACGAGAAAGTCAAACGACAGAAAAATCGTCGCAACATCTTTTTCTGCCCTCACGTCCCAAAAAGGACTCGTGGCTAATTTGCCATTCTTGTAACTCATGATTAGTTGTAGATGATTAATCAGTCTAATCTAGAAGTTACACTACACAACTATATACTTTCTGGATGATACTTGATACAACACACATGAAGTAGTCTAATGCTAGTAAGCAAAAAGACGAAAATACAGAAAAGAAGTCCACCTGCGTGCGAGACAAGTTTTTGTAAGCAGGATCTGTAGATCCACAAGTCCGCTAGTAAGCGAGACATTACTCGTGGGAGAACTGTATTTCTCTCATGCCAATGCACTGTGTGGATTTGCATGCAATGCTTGAAGAATCAGAAAATCAATAGATGATCTTGTAGCCGTTTGCGCACATATCACTCTTATCATGTCTGATCTTGAATGCAAATTAGTCTACTGTTATTCGTGTGTCTGATTCACTTGTTCACTTAATTCTGCACCTTGGTTTGATCTTGTTGAATACTGTGTTAATTCAAAACGTAGATCAGTAGTGCATGTCTTCATTCTGGAGGACTGTAGGAATGATGCAGTTGGCAGTGACCATCAATCAGTTCTGAACTCCATCCGAATTGTATTGCTTGTTATTGTCATCACTAAGAATAAAATCAATACTTGTTTTGCAAGATCTAATGGATATAGTGAGTGGTGAAGAGGATGAGCCTATTCACCTTCAAGAAGTTACAAGATACAAGAAGAGGTGCAAGGTTGCTCTCCATTGTAGAAAAACGAATGTATCTAACGAGCTTCTTAAGGAGGTAGGTGCTTGCACCTCGACTCAAGAAGCATGGGAAATTCTTCAAAAGATATATGAATCCAAGAACACTTCAAGGTCGCTATCCTTGAAAAATCAAATCCTTCAATGTTTTCAAGCTAAAGGAGAAAGTGGTCATTCATATGTGTTGAGAGTTAAGGACTTAAACAAGGAGCTTGTTTATATAGGAGATTCTAATGTTGGATTTATCTCCTCTACTCTCCTAAATCCCATTTTAATTTGCCTCCATTCATGCTGCATTTTTACTCACGTTGTCGCACAGTCTGCATATTAAAGTATGGAATGACGCACGTGGACTGATGCGTTTTTTTTTTTCAATTTTTTTCAAAAAATCCAGTGACGTTTTCTGCTTTTTAAAAAGCTAGAAAATGAGACATAATCGTCACAAAGAATCCATTACTTAATAAAGAATTTGCATTTTAAATGTTCGAAATATTAATTTTTTGTGATTTATGATTATTATTATTTTTTGAATCCCAATAGTTTAGTTTTTGTTATTTTATTTGGTAGAGTATGATATGATGGAGTACCTCTTTTGTAAACCAAAACGAGTGATAAATAGATAAATGAAAGAAATGTTTTATAATGATGTGTGTCTATGCAAGTATTTTGTGTGATTTAGATGTTTTGTCTTATTTAATAACATTTTTGAGATAGAATTTTTTTTTAGATTCCTTCAAAATATAATGATATTTACAATGGTAAATAAATATTCAGACAATTATAAGCATTTTAATATATGTAAATAGCTTGTATAAAAATATTTAATGACGATGAATATGTTGTTGTCTCGGTCGACTTTTGCTGAATAATATTTGGAATGATATAAAAATTCAATCTATATTTCAAATATTCGAAATAAAAAAATTTATTTTAAATACTATGAATTAAAGACAAAATTAACTATTCAAAAAACTTTGTTTTATTATAAATACACATTTGATCTAATTGTAATATCTAATATTAGATCAATGTATCAAATAATATGTGGAATAATCTAACATAAGAAATTATGAAAGACATGAACTTATGTGTAATTTATATTATAACATATTTTAATTTAATAAAAATAGATTTGGGGTATTAAAAAATAAAAATGTCATTTGATTTTGTGCAATTGCAAATTATTTATTTAAAAAATAAACATGAATTTAACAATTAAATAAGTAGTTGAATTAATTTTATATATTTTTATTTTTTTTAAAATCAATATTTTATTGACTGACTCTAAAATATTATATCATTTAAATGTTTTTTTTTATAAAAATTTATGTAAATTTTTTTTAATCTAGTTACTCTATTTTTTCTTTTAAAAAATGTTCTCCTCGATGTATAGCTGAAAACTGCAAACATCATTATCTATTGCCCCAAAAATCAAGCCATATTCTCTAAAAAAAAAGTATAAAACAGGCGTTTTACATCTTTTTTGATATTAGGTCATTATTTTTGGTGCCCTATACATATTTTTATGCAATTTTGAACTATACATAGAGTATCAGCTCTACAGGGAGAACATTTTGGTAAAAGAAAAAATTTAAAATTGTACTTTCATGGTACGGAATGGTTCAGTACTACAAAACGATTATGTACCATGAAAGTCCCATACCATGTGAAAATATGTAAAATAATATTCAGTAGTGGTATGCAACATAGATTTATTGTGAATCACAAAAAGTGAAATCATTTTCAAATTTGAGGTAATATGTTATATTTTATGTTAATACATTGTACTCAATTATTTGTATTAAACAAATAACACCATTGTGTATCAACCGAGTAATGTTGTAGATTACCCAAAAAAAATTCTTGTTAAAATTCGGCACTTTTCAGTCTATTTTAAAAACATGCACATTATTTTTTATCCAAAAGATAAAAAACCTAAAATTTATGATTAATTAAAGTTGTGTATTAAAAAGTGAGTAAATAAATTTTTTAACATGCAGTATGTGAAAACTAAAATTTTTAATATAAATTAAAACAATTACCAAAATTAAAAACTCATAAAAATCTACTTAAATTTAAAATTTTAACGCTAAACAATCACAACCCTACAAATAGTGGAACTTCTAATTCATACTAATTGAAGCGAACATAGAGCTGTAAAATGAATTTGTCTTTTTGTAGTCTTGTTTAGGTCATTTTGAAAACTATCTTTCAATTTGATTGTATTTACAATCATTAGAGGAACAAGTAAAAGAATATGTTCATCACCCATATATAATGGGCAATAATAAAACATTTACTATTTAATTCATCAGAATTTATAACATTATTGAATCCATATCAAATATATTTTTCCAATTTAAATAATTTGTAGTCATTTCAAACATATTTTTCTAGATTTATTATTTCGATTATCAAAATATAAACAAACTAAAAAAAATATCAGTTCATAATTATCAATAGAATACATGGTGATAGAAAAATATAATTGTTTTAGTAGTTCTATATAATTTTATACAAACAAAAGATGAAATTTATACAAAAAATACATTGAAGATACGAATAATTGAAAATTTAAACATCTCACATTAATTCTCAATTGATATCTGTACTCCGAAAAAGTTTATGCATCCAAAATATCCTCATCATTATGAGTTGGTCGAGGCTGACCATTCTCATCATGGTCGCCATTACCACCATCACCAACATCAATCTCTTAATCTTAGAGATTGGCAAAATCTCCAAGGTCATCTTTAAGAGGAGGTTGTGGCTCTGGCGAAGCCACTTGAACTTTCTCATTGTCATGGGCAAAAGATGCGTCCACTTCATCGTCAACATTCGGAAGGTCTTCAATGGCAACAACCTGTTGCACAATGAAAGCCGACTGCACAGAATCCTTCTCCACAACTATACAGTTTCTCTCTTTTTTAAGGGCACATGTAGTAGTGGTGCCAATACCAAAACAAAGATCTAAAATCCAATCATTCTCGTATGAAAATAAATCAATTAGTCATTTATTAGCCTTTGTGGCTTCTGGTAGGGATATCTGTAAAGTGCAGCTTGCGGGTAACAAATGGAAACGACAATACATTAGAGGCATTTCCCTTGCGACAATGTTGTGCCACTCGACATTTGTCTAAAAAAAAATAACCTACAGACATCATTTCAAAAGCGCTTAGAAGATGCTCCGTAGGTGCATTATGGACATTTGTTTTGTGCCTATAAACATTAGAGGAGTTTTACATTTGTTTTGTCCCTTCGTAAAGATGCTTTTTATTTTTTTCCTTAGTTTCGTTCACCATGTGGCCCAATGAAATTGCATATATTTGAAATCTACGTAACGTAGAAAGAAATAATAAAGTTATAAAATTAACTTTTAAAAAATTTGAGTTTGCCGCCGGGCAAGATGGAAAAATGTTATTGGTGGATAGTGTCTGTCCCAAACGTGTCAATCTGCTCAACAACATTGTCTCTAGTTAATTATTTAACCACACTGGTTAATATGTTCATAAATTTCAAACTAGACAGGTTTGCCAATAATAAGTCATTACATGCATAGAAATTGGTGACATGCATCATAGTTAGACAGTAAGCATAGTTACCACATGTTGTTATTGTGGTACAGTTACCCATTCACACTGAATATGTATCATATAACATTGAGTCGATCTGGCATTTCATAGATTTGAGAATTTGGCGCTAAACTTTGGAAGCAATTGGAAGCAATCACTATGGCCAGGAGACCAAAACCCAAAATTGAATCAGTGATTCTTTACAATGAGAAGGATAAAGCCAGATTTTGGAAACCAACAAGATATATCAAAAACTCATGAGTTCTACTGCATCCATCCTCAAAAAGCATGTTCAGAACAAAAAAGAAAGCAAAGATGACATTCAAATCATATTGGAAAGCATTTTAGGACTTCTCCAAGAGGGCAATCAATCTTAAATGTCTTGGTTCAACATGTCTATATGCATTCAGAACTGTATCTACAAGATTTCAATATTCATGATCATCAAATATGTAACTGTAAGCTCAAAAAAAATTGGGATCTATATTATAACATTCATGTTTTTGAAACTTGTTGAAATTATATCAATTATCTTATATGTATTGCATTCTTGCATATTTATATCCATCCAGCATAAGCGAATGGGAGCTAGCACAATCCCTAGTAGGTATATTGGATGTGATTCATTCAGATATTGGAAAATTACAATATAGAGGAAGAACTTCTAAGGAGCTTGCATATAATGGTATATTTTTCTATGAGTCCAAGTACATTCCAGATATGCATGAAGGTTTCGGAAAGCTTGAAAATATACCACTACCACATTTTGGAAGTGATGAATGGCTTGCACCTGATAATATGGTGTCAGAATCTTTTAGATGCAAATTATTGTTAGATTTAAAAATTTCAATAAAAACAAGCACTGGATCAAAATTCAATAGATTAAGTTGGTACCTATCCTTATATGTATTTGTAGATTTTTTTTCATATGCAAATGTTCATAGAACACCAATGTTATTTGTTTGTTAGGATGTGTCAGATGACACTCTTTCAAATCTGATGGATGTGGGTTGGGAATGCAAGACAGTTGGAGATATTGAATGTAGAATTAAAAAATCATCTATGATATTTCGTTATTACATTTCTTGACAAATGCTTAGTCTTATATTCAGTTACTAGAGATGGAAACAAATAAGTGGGACTTGGATGCCACTCAATCAAGACCTTCAAATGGATGGTCACACAGATTGAAAAGAAGTCCAGACTTTCAACAATGAAGATATGCTAACTACAATTGTAGTGGAGGATTTTTGGAGCTTGAGTTATATCAGACAAGAGTTAGTCTTAATGCACAATGAAATTCTACCAGAACACTTCAGATTCATTATCAATGGAAAGTTGGTAAGATTTTAATCTAATTTGTGACAGTCAATGATTATATATGTAACTTTATTAGAGAATAGAGAAATAAACAAGTTGCTTATCTTTCATGCAGATACAAAAAAGACAGAAAAACACCAACCTACAAGGATCTTCCAACAGATATCAACATTGTAGAAGAACAATGAAAATCCATACAATCAATTGTACAAATTGTTATTTGTATTCAATAAAAAATCATCCGAATTTGGGGATTTTATACATCTGTGCAAATGATTATATTTTCGTATGTCTACATGTCTGTAATTCTATTTCTATATGTCTATATGTCTATCTATTCAGCTTGGGTATTTACAAATAGCCCAGTCTCATTTAAAATCTGCACATCGTCTGGCTTAGACGGCCCAGCATCAGTCTTTGGTCCAGCAGTTGACCTGGCCAATAGACTAAGAATGATCTCTTGTCGAAATCTATAAACTTTGCCAGCAGTATAATCACCTATGGTTCAGCTACAATAAACAATGTATTAGATGAATATTAATAACAAACAATAATTTACATGAAGACAATAGAAAGGGCTAATAACTCACCTTTGAAATATCAATATCCTCTTGAAGATTGTACCACATAAAAAATAATTTTTCATTGTATAGAGTACACCACGCACAACTAAATGAAGCATTTTGCTGGGGTGTCTGCAATACATTTAATTGATTAATTATGGGATGAAGGTACAGATGCTTAACAATGATGATAAACAAAAATACACCAAAAATGTTCAATGATTACCTCAATGCTCACAATTTCACATTTTTCTGCTGTGGGATTCTCTATTGGAAAATATTTACATATCTCCGGCAGCAGCGAGTCAATATTCTTGGGTGTGTTGTTGGCAGAATTCATCTTTACACAAAAAAAATTTACGATATTATTATTTGTGATATTAAAATTACTATTAAGCTCTAGTGATCACTGCAAAAAACCATAAAGAATTCCATTAGATAAACGATACAGTAGTTACAAGTAAAGAAGTAGACAAGTAAAAAATTTGACAAGTAAAGAGATAGACATACTTGGTATGATAAGGCAGAGAGAATATCTCCTCCAACCATTCTTACTTTTTGTGTGAAGACCTCCTATTTTCTTGTGTGTGATTGATTGTGGAAGATGAATGCATGTCATGTTTTTGTTAATCAAGCTATTAGCACTTGCTTTCATCCATTGTTTTTTAAAACTAATCCACAAAATCCACACTCAAGCAAAAGAGGTGTTAGAATATCCCCTTTGGAGAGATCATTAGAAAATCCATTAAGCGGTTATTCTTTCCATTGTTCACCTCCCTTGAGAAGATGAACCTCAAGAGGAGAAGTTCCAGAGCCTATGATGCTTAGATAAACCAAGAAACCAAGATCCAAGAAGAGGATCAACCAAAACAAAAAACACCAAAAAGAGAAGAAAAAAAGAGAGAATCCCACATCCAAATCTAAGCCCTTACACCTTTAGATCTAACACCAAGATTGACACTCTTGGTAGGCTTAGAATCCATCTTTAGCTTGTAGTTTATCCCTCTCCCCATTGGATCAAAGCCCGTACTACATCAATACTCACCCGGTTGGAGATCCGAGCCCCCTTCTTTGCCCTCTTGATTGCATCGATTAGGGAGGCATAAAAAGGGTCCAACAATAAGAATGCAATAGGCTTGCATGGGCACATTCACAAGGACTATATGGTCTATGTATGCATATAGAATGTTGCCTTACTACCATTCGGTATTGTGCGATTGGTTTTCAGTTCTCTCTCTACATCAGCATCATATCTTGTGGCTTGGTGGTAAAGCTATTGGAGATTGATTGTTGACTTCTACTTGGTTGGGCTATTTGGATCCATATTATTCTTTTGTGTGTATCTTGTAAGCAAGATCTTAAAGTGCTTCTCCTTGCAAATTTACTAGCAGTAGATCACACTTGTAAAGACATACTAAGTGCATAGTTAGAAAAAGCAATGCAAGATAGATCAAGACATAGTTAAAAAAAAGTAATACAAGATAGAACAAGACAGAAGAATAAAACTAGTCCATCGTCTTCAATTTTGTATACTCTGATCTTTGAAGATCATTTTTATCTAATCTAAGTATTCAATTTTTGTCTCATATCATTTATTGCTTTTTTTATTTTTTAATATTATGCCATTATATATTTGCCTTTATAATCTCTCTACTAACTACTACCACATTACGAGTCTTGGACTACTTCCGCTACCACTATCCCTTGATCTTGAAACTTTGACTTTATCCTTATTGTCTAACTAATTTTGATATTCTTTATACATCTGAAAAAAAATTTCTTTGTCAAAGTTAAGAGTGATGGAATTCAGATGAATATATGTGAATCAGACACGAATTGTTTCGCTCTATTACCACTATTGAGAATCCCACAGAAACAAACCTACATGGAATTCGATTTTGTCCTCGGGTCTACTATCATTTGTGACATGATCTACAATCCTCTAAGGTGTAGACAAACACTGCTGACCTACATATAATTTATTTATGCATTCAACAAGGTAAAACCATTGTGTGGGATAAGATTGAACGAGCTGACTACAACTATACAATTATCAAATGATAAATCATTCGATCATGTTCAAGAAAAGAAACTCTTCTACATAAACATCTATTGTATTATCAGAGGATTTCTTAAGTGCTATTGTGACAGAACACACAATGCGTCAACACGAAAGAAGCTCTATCTTTCATGAATCAAAAATTGTCACACTTACTAGAAACTTACATGGAAGGCTCTCTTTCTAGGCCTCCTTCAGCTCCAGCCTATTGGAAATTAGAGACCAACTGAGGATTTTTCAGAGAGTGGCAATTTGTCCTTCATGGTTAGAATCAGCATCTCAGGTCAAATAATAATCATCAACTCGAGTGTCTTATAGGATGGAAGATATCATGCTAGAATTTGCTCACAAGTGTATCTCTCCAGGTTGTCAGAGATTGACCGTCATGAAGCTTACGAATAAGAATGATCCATAGAATCAGAACCTTTCTTCATATCACCACTATCTGGAGTGAGCACGCTGACATTGTCACTGATAGGTGTTGCTCAACGCAATCAAGCTTATGCAGGTACTGGAACAATGGTCTCCTCATATGATTGCATCATAAACTGAAATTCCACATCAAACTAAGTGCCATTTGCGCTATGAGGATGTTCAACGATGATGGTTCTCAGTGGCAATAGTAGCAATGAATTGCCTCACATATCAAGTTGCATTTGGAAGGGTAGGAATCAATAGTCAACTACAATACTTTCACTAGTACAATCGTTGGATCTTCAAAGACAGCTCCATGAACATCGTATCTCTGGTAGCACGCAATGACTCTTGAATACGTGAATGTAAGGCGGCATTCATGCGACTCCTCCACAAAGTGAGGCTCACGCTTTTTTCTCCAACAAACATAGCCATGGAAAAAGGCCCTCCAAAGAAGTTGTCATACAGAATCATGCTCCAGCCAGGAACAATTCAGTGTAGATTTTACTAGAAACTCTGGAAAATTGTTGCTCAAGCATTTAGAGTCATTGCTTGGCATCACTCGGGCCACAGAGGGTATCACTCAATGTTGGCACTCGGATTACATTTACACTCATACTACAGTTGTTCTCAGAGGTAGTACTCATTGGCTGTGCTCAGACCCAATCGCTCAAGTTCAAACGATACATAGGAAGAAATGCTCACTCAATGGCAGAGACTCACACATCATTTTACTGATAACTCAGATAGGTAGCACTCAGATCAAGTTCCTAACAACTGGATTCTCAATTGGAGACCTGCATAGCTCCATTGTAGGCATGAAAAGTTATGCAATCTTAGAGGTGTGAAGGCAGAATTGGCGTGATAAACCTACGCTCCCCATACAAAGCGATTTCTATGATCAATGCACATAAAGGAGGATCTCAACTTTCTTCTCTCTTTACAGTCCATCATGTGGTACTTCTTTAGCACTTTTTAGGCATATTCTGACTAACTCAAGTGCATTTTGCCATTTGTTCGATCTCTTCTGATCTCCAGCCCTAGGCATTTTGTTGCTTCTCCAAGATCTGTGATTTCGTAGCTTTCAAAAATTTGACTCTTCGTGTCTTTGATCAGCATCAAGGAATTTTCTATCATCAACGAATCATCCACAAAAATGGTCAATATCACAAAATCCTTTCCTACTCTTTTGATGTAGACATTACAGTCTGGTTGAGTAGGGTTGAAGTCTAGAGACTTCAGAAGACCATCAAGCTTTTTGTACCAGGCCCATGATGCATGTTTTAGATCATAGATGCATCTTTGCAATCGACAAATATATTCTCTGTTGTCGGGGTCTTCATAGCCTTCAGGTTGCTTCATGAAGATTTCCTCCTCTAGATCTCCATGGAGAAAGGCTATTTTCACGTCAATCTGGTGAATTTCTAGATTGTACTGTGTGGCATATGCAAGGAGTAGCCTTATGCTTGTCATCTTCACCATGCGCAAATATGTGTCAAAATAGCCGATACCATATCTCTGGGTGTAGCCCTTTGCGACAAGCCTTGCCTTGTAGCGGCCAATTGTGCCATCTGAACATCTTTGTTCGAAACAATCTTCTTCATGGTTGGATCGTAGAGTCTGTACACATGTGTTCCATTTGAGTAGCTGACCATGATTGTTTGTTCGGATTTGTCATCGAGCTTGCTTCTCTTTTCCTTTGAAATGTGCTTGTATGCTGCACATCCAGACACTCGTACGTATGACAAATCAGGCTTTCTGTCTGTCCACATTTCGTATGGTGTTTTGTTCTCCAACGCTATCATTGTAGATCTATTCTGTAGGTGTACAGTTGCATCTATTGCCTCGGCCCAAAATTGACCTGGCAATTGAGCCTGTGCCATCATGCATCTGGCTCCTTCGACTAGCGTTCTGTTTTTTCTATCTGCCACACTATTGTATTCTGGTGTGTATGCAGGAGTGAACAAGTGTTCGATCCCATGTTCTTCACAGAATCTTGAGAATTCTGTGCTTTTGTATTCACCTCCATTGTCAGATCTAAGGATCTGTATCTTTTTTGAGGTGTGTCACTCTACGAATGCCACAAACTTCTTGAAAGAATCAAATACACCGGATTTCTTCTTCAAGTAGTAGATTGTGTTCATTCGGCTGTAATCATCTATGAACGTTAGAAATTATCTCAAACTTCAGAGCAAATCTGTTGTCATCGGTCCACACACATCAGAGTGGATGAGCTCAAGGACTTCTTTGGCTCTTCTTCCCTCCTGTGTGAATGGATTCTAATGTTGCTTGCCTTTCTCACAAGCTTGACATAACTCAGCCTTTGTCTTGAAATCTTGAGACCTGTAACAATGTCCTTTCTGCTCATGTCATATAGGCTCCGCATGTTCAGATGATACATTCTTCTATGCCAAAGTTGATCTTTGTTTTCTGAAGCATTTAATATGCTTTCAGAGTCGTTGATTATTTTGGCCTGGTAGAGATTTCCTTCTCTGCATCCGACCGTCAGCAGCTTGTTTGTCATCTTCTCGATCATTCAGCAAGTGTTGCAGTCAAACGAAACTCGAATGCCTAGATCTGCCATCTTGGAGATAGATAGCAGATCCTTTCTAAGTGAGGGCACATCGAGTGTTCCTGGCAGTTCTGCTTGGCCTGACAGTGTTCGTAGCTATAGAGAGTCGATGCCTTTGACATCGTGTCTGCTTCCATCGTTTAGAATCACTGCTCTGTTGTTTTTGAATTCACGAAAGTCGATCAAGATTTTCTTGTTGCAAGTTATGTGAGATATTGCTCCTGAATCGATGACTACATCGTAGTCGTGTTCAGAGTAGCTTGTCAAAGCTTCATCGAGTATCGTGAAAGTTTTGTCACTTCTTTCAGCATCCTTTGATGACTCTACAACGTTTGTCTTTGCTTTGTTTTTTCTTTTTTGGATTGAATATACAGTCGTATGCAGAATGCCCTTTCTTCTTGTAGTGCATGCAAGGTATTGTTGGATTGAACCAGCATTTGTTGGTCGTGTGGTCTGGTTTGTGGCAGTGATCGCAAGAAGAAGATTGTTGATTCAAGGACTTCGTCTTCTCAAATCTTGGCTTGTTTTTGTTCTTCTTCTTTCCTTTTGTGAAGAGAGCCTTCTCTTGATCACTGCTTCCCTCTCCTTCGTCTCTCATCAGCCTCTCATCAGCGACAAGACTGACTGCTTTGTCGAATGTCATATCTGGTAGACTCAGTATGAGCATTCTCAACGGCTGATAGGACGCCGGTAGAGATTTCATGAAGTACATCAGCTGTTGTGGTGCTGGGACTTGGTGATCCTGTCCTGATGCAGTGAGTTGAGAAAAGATCATTCTGATCTTCTCAACGTGCTGATCTAACTGGTTGCCATCCCACCATATGGATTGCAGTTGATTGTGAAGGTGCATGACTGAAGCTGCAGTCCTTACTTCATACTTCTGCTTTAATCTTTCCCACGCTGCGTGGCTGCTTTCGTAGTCTTCAATCTGCATGAGTAGATCTTCATTTATAGACGAAACGATGATTGTCATTGCGCGCTCATCCTTTCTGATCCATTCAGCTCTCCTCGGGTCTCCCTCTAGAGGCTGCACCTCTGAGAGCCTAGTCACCGACCAGATGCCTTCACCCTTCAGAAGTGTTTTGATTCTGAATTTCCAGATTCTGTAATTTGCACCATCTAGACTGATTGCTATTCTGGTCTGGATTGTCGTAACCAAATTGTGTTTTCTGGAAAAATCACAGTTGGGATATCAGTAGTGATAACCTGTCCGCTCTGATACCATGTCACGAAAGCACTTTTTCTTTGTTATTTTTTGTGTTTGTCCTCTATTCTGATTCGCAAACAATTTTCTATCTTTGAATTTTCTTTTCGTGCGGAAGCTCTTACGGGATCCCAAACACTCGACTACGCATCACAGAACATATTTTACTCTCTCATCTACAAATAGGAATGCAAGATTAGAGATCGTGTTGTTCATTGTTTCTACTACTAAGAATGTTCTTAGTATATGTCGAATGGTTGACATAAGGCTTAAAGTGGAGTTTGTTGGTGATTCTTGTTTGATAAGCAAGAATGGAACCTTTATTGCCAATGGCAAGGGACAAGATGAGCTCTACAAACTTGATGGTTGTGTTATTTCTAACCATGGTGGCTTGGTGGCAAAGAAGCAAGTTTGTGAACTTTATTCAATGTCATCACATAGATTGTCTTATTCTAGATCTAGCTCAAGATCTAAGATTCCTTTTCATTTAGTACATTTGGATATGCATTGTACTAGGTAATGGAGAGTTTATGACAGCAGATTACTTCACCAAGGAGCACCTTCTCAGATTTAACAATCTATTAAATTTGAATATAAAAAATTTTCAAGATCCACATTAAGGGAGAGTGTTGGAATTTCATGCTCAAGTCCAATTCCATAAGGTAATGAGCAACTTGAAAAATCCTGTTCATATCTATCCTTGAAAACAACCAAAAAAAATGAAGGAAGAAGAAGGCTCGAATTTCCTTATAGAGTATCGAAAATTTTAGGATCAAATTTTTCTGACCCAAGTCTTTTTCGACCCAATGTAAATCCCATCAAAGAGAAGTTTTCAACCTTGGATCGGATCGGATCGAGACAGAAAATATTTGGACGTCTTTGACCCTGGATAATATCGAATCAAGTCTAACTTTTTCGACCCTGGTTCATAGTGTATAATTTTGACCCTTTGTATATTTCCGACCCTTTGTAAAATTAACACTGTCAACTCATAATCTTTCGATATTGTATAGACTCAAAAAATTTGAGATTTTTCGATATCCAAAAGTCAGAATTTTTCAATACCATATTGACTCGAAATATTTGTAATTTTTCGAGCCATTGTAATTTTTGAGTCAGTGTATATTTTCTGAGTCTTTGTATATTCTCGAGTCCTTGTAAATTTTGATATTGTTAACTAGATATCCAATCCACATACTGTGAAAATAATGGTGACATCCTGTGGGACTGTAAGTGGATTAATTGAGGCTTTCAATACACTGATCAACTGACATCCAATGAAGTCAAAGCCCTGACAGACATCTTTTGTAACAATGTACAAGCATTACTCTACAACGATGATCAGTGGTTAAAATAGTTTTAGAATCAGTTAGTTAACAATTCCAATTATTCAAACATCAACAAACTCAGCTGAAGTACTGGTTTTTTTGCGCCTATTGTCTTGAGCCTAGCTTCACGATTTGTACTTAGTTTTTATCTATCTACTCAGAGTGCATTGTTCCACTACTATACTATTCTATTGTGCATTGTGTTTTTTCAATTCATCTTGAACATTCTCTTGCTGGTAACTGTCGCACTTCCGATCCTAGGAACTTTAGAGTTCAATATGGCGGAAGAGTCGAACAAGTCGGCTACATGGGCTTTTCCTTTTCCCTTGAGGTCAATGAATTGATCTTTGATGAAGATGACATCCTGACTACTGAATATCTTCGACTCGATAGGATCAAACAACTTGTAAGCTTGGTCCAAAGTAGTGTAGCTGATGAAAATATATTTGATACTTTGGAAGTTGAGCTTCTTCCTGAGATCATGAGGAATATGCGCAGAAGCTGTACATCCGAAAATTCGTAAGTTTGATAAAGAGGGTTTGGTACGTGTCCAGACTTTGTATGGCGTTTTGGCTAAGAGACCTGTAGTAGGACATCTATTCTGAATATAGGTTGTTGTTGAGACCGCTTCAGCCCAGAAGGACTTCAGAAGTGTCGCATGCATGAGCATACACTTTGTCGATTCGACTAAGGTTTTGTTCTTTCTCTCTACAAGACCATTCGACTGAGGTGAATAGGAGGTAATGTATTGTTGTTCAATCTCGTTGTCAAGGCAGTACTCCCATGCTCTTTAAATTGTCGAAACTTGTTGAAAGCCTCCGATTTCTGCTTAATGAAGTAAACAATTGTTCTTCTGGAAAATTCATCAACGAAAGTAATGAAATACTTATTTGGGACATATCTCTAATAACGCACTCAATAATCACACATTGAAAAGTGAATTCATTTCATTATTGAGAAGTATAATATTTTTTCGCATGAAAACTATAGTTCTTGTAGCAATATTAGTTGACAAGCAAAGATCTGAATGATTTCAAATATCAGTCATCTAATAAATGATTGGTGTTTTTTCTAACATTTGGTATCAGAACCTGATCATCTTACTACAATAATTTTCTATCAAATCTGTCTCACGTATTATGGAAGCTGAAATCAAATATTTTCTAGTGACAAGAATCTAGTCCATAAAAATCAAACCATTTAAATAGTGGTAGGTGACTAGTCAATGAATGAGTCAACAAATCACCTACTTCATTGTAATAAATGCTAAAGTTAGACACTTATGAAATTTAAAAACCATTTGATGTGAGAATTTTAGATGATCATATATGCATGATCTTTGACTAAGTAATGGAGAGCCATTGAGTCTTTCCTTCAATACTAGGAAACTTGAGTCATGTGAAGTATCTATTATTGATGTTTAATGTAATTCTTGTGATTTTTAATTCATGTAACATAGTAGGGAACTAGGTTAGGGCCATGACTGAAGTGATTGTTCCATATTTGATGTGTTGTTTATGCTCTGGCCAAGATACGTCAAGATTGATGCATTTTACTACTTTTGGTCAAGATTGATGTGTGGAATATGTGCTTTTATCTATGCTTGAAATCAAGTGTTTTTGTCCTCTCACAAATTTCAACATGGTATTAGAGACAAATGCAAGCATTATGATAAATACACGAATCAAGAAATGTGTTTGAGGTCAAAATTGAGCTACTTTTTATTCTTGGAGGTACTAGTGTTTTGGTTTTAAATCAAACATTTATTTTTGGAGTTGATGAGATGATGCACGATGAAGGTGGTTTCATTTCATTTTTCTTGTGACTCAAAAATCAAGAATGAACCATATGGAAGTCCCCAAAAATTGCAAAAATTTGAGAAAACAGCATTTGATCTATTTTTCTCCAAATTTGTTGGTGTCTACTCCTACTAATAAGGTCACCCTACTACTTCATAACCAATAGTGACTTACTTGACAAGTTTTGACTGAGAGATGAGTATTTTACTTTGTTTTTGCCTAAAAAATAGTGAAAATTTTACAAGCTGAAAATGAGTAGTTTAAAAAAAAATTGTACATTGTTGTCAATCCCTTTGTGTTGCCTTTGAGCTATTTGTAGACTCTTCACTTGTAGCAAACTATGGTCTATAGCCTCCACACAAGCTGAATTGTGAATTTTGTAGCCACCATGGCTTGCAAGGCAAAACAACATATGGCAAATGTAGTTATTGCCACCATTTTCTCCACAATTGATGCCTTGTTGTTGGGAATGGGAGACTAATAGATAATCTTTATTTTGATTATTGCTGGCTGATGATGACATGGTGATTCACGCAGGTTGAGAGCCAAGGAATGCCTGTAAAGAAAACGAGGGACTATTTATAAGGTGCATATCAAGTTGCATCTAAAGGGTGGGCATGCATGCAAGAAAAAGAAATGGACGCCAATTTTTACTATTTACAACTTGCATTGAGGTGCATCTAAAGGATCTAGTTCTTGCAATAAAGTTATTCACAATGTGACAAAGCTTTATGTGTGCAAATTGCATGTATAATTTAAGACATTGAATCATAGTATTGCAATAAGAAAAAGAATTGTATGTTGCAGCTTAGGCATATGTCCAAATACCCAACCTAAGATTATAGAGAGGAGACGCATACAGCTAGGCACTATGTTACTTCTAATCCCTATATAAAAGCCAGCTTTCAGCTGCCATTGAACACACACACTCTCTCTCTCTCTCTCTCTCAAAATCCATCTCTTTCTGCTTCTGGAGTGCAGCGATAACAGACGAGTATGATGATGATGAAGATGATACTTGTGTTAGGAGTGGCGCTTGCTGCATTGTGCTCGTGTCCCTCAGCCGCTGAAGCGGCGTCTTTCAACGTAACTAGCGATCTGGTGGACAGCCTGCCGTTTGAGCTGACATGCTGGTCCGGCGATAACGACTTAGGCCGACACGTCCTGTATTTTCATCAGAGTGTGTACTTTCATTTTACTGGGTTGCCGTGGACCAAATTTTGGTGTGATTTCGAATGGCGCGGCCGACAGTTAGAGCAGCAAACATGGGGATATAACATGGTAAGTCATCACTAGTCGCTCCTTACTTACAATTGTGAATTAAGTACATATATGTATGCATTTCTCAGTTTGATCAATATCAGAATCACTTGCTTTGCTTCATTTCTGTTTTGCAAAGATTTTTGCACTTGCATCATTTTTCATGTACCATATACATAGAGATTTATAGCGTCAGATCATCTTACCTGCTTTCCTTTTATCATTTGTGTGTATACGCACTGGAAGGCGAAGCCAAGTCTGGAGCACAGGGATGAGAGGTATCCCTCATCCACAGCAACCTGCAAAATTTCTTTGAGACTCAAGCAGAACACAGTAGCAACTCTTATGATTTATCCAACTGGGCTTCTGTGGGGGATATTTTTGATTTAATTCTTTGGATCTTGATTGCTACTGATTTATGTCATCCAACTCAGCTATCGCAAGGAACATCCCATTCAATCTTTTGAAATTGCTTGTTACTTACTGACGTCAGCTCATGAGTTCCTTACCTTGTGTATCACGAAATCATGTCATGTTTGCCCGCATTTAACAATGAAAATAGAATGAACTCGATCTTCTTCTTGATTCCATCGCTCGCTGACAGAAAATGGCCTGCCATCTGCCTGTGAATAGGTCGATCATTTATTCGTTTGCCTTGGCTTTGCTACAGGTTGCGAGGTCAGATGACTTTCTATGGTTCGTAACTGCGGAGGGTCTTTTCTTGCAAGCATATTTGCCGGGTGGGGACGCAGAGTTCTTTCAGCCTTGGCACACCGGCGTGATCCACTCTAACGCCAGTCATGCGGATGGATCTGATAGTTATAATAAAACGGTTTTATTATAAACCCGTCAGATCCATAGACCCGTCATGCACTTATCTTATTTAGACAAAATGCTATGAGCACATCAGTTTTTAAGAGCTAGATCTGTGTGCCGCTGGATGGACGACAGTGTTCAGGCTTTCAATTTGTTACTACAGTTTATAAATACGCTTAGAGTGTTGTACATGGTTTTGACGATTTGATGGAAATTTGACAGCCGCATCACAACTATGATTGAGGCAGGAATGTATGTTTTCCCAGTTAACTATAGATGTTCAGAAGAAACTAGAATGCTTCATTTCACTAGCGTATTCTTTTCTAATTATAATGTATTAGGTAATGGCCATTGGGAGGGCCATTACCATAAATAATTCGGACTCTCAGCGAGTGGCGGACTGCTCGGGGACCGAATTATTTATGGTAATGGCCCGACCAATGGCCATTACCGTGCGTAATTAACTTTCAGCTCATTTTTATGTTGATTTTTTTGTCTCCGGCACAATCAAGAGTATCGGTCATTTTTTAGCATAGCAAGTGAAATTTGTGTAATGTTCTCCAGGTGGCCCTCCGGGTGGCCTTAGAAACTGGGTGGCTCTCCGGGTGGCGTGGCTTTCGGAATGTTCCATCGGGTCTGGTTTCTGGAATTTTTCTTACCTTTCTCTGAAGTACGTTTGGATCAAATTGGATTGAAACTGAATTTTCAGGTCTGAAAAGTGATAGTACAAAAATCTGGAATTCCGCACATGTGAAAATCAGAGATTTTCAGTCCCTTCTATTGTTGCAGAAGCGAGGCGGTTCCCTTTTTGTCTACGTCTTCTTATTCGCGAATGATTTTGTGACTTTGAATTTTCTTTTTATGTGGAAGTTGTTTACAGGATCCCAGACACGTGACTACACATCACAGAACACATTCAATTCTAGCAATAAAGACAAATGATAGCACAAGGTAGGGATGCACGAAAATAGAGCGACTGTATTATCAGTTTAGTTTTTAATGCGAAATCGTCAGTGTCTCGCTCGTTGGTAGAATGACACTCTGCTCTTTTGTTGTGTTCTGCTCGTTGGCAGACTTTAATGCACAGCTATGGTTTCTAGTATTTTTCTGCTCTACTCGCTACCTCTCTCTCTCTCTCTCTCTCTCTCTCTCTCTCTCTCTCTCTCTCTCTCTCTCTCTCTCTCTCTCTCTCTCTTACAGATCTCTACATTCAGATCCTTAGTTATGATCCAGAGAAGATCGTTTATACCTCCACTGTGTGGAGTTTACAAGATAGCTAAAACATAGAATCACAAGACTAGTTAACGTTAATCAACTAGTTACTTAATCTCTGTTGTTGCCATTTGTTTTAGCTGGACGTGAAGCCCGTTGAGCTGCCAGCTGGCAACGCAAAATATTCTTCTTTGTTTGTTTCGTAATCTCCCGTTCGTTGTCGTTCTTTTCGTTTCTTTCATAGTTTTTCGTTTTGCATCCCTTTGTGGTTTGCGGTCCTAGAGGTGTGTTTACAATTCACCAATGATTCGCAAATCGTTTGTGCTTAGAGTCAAAGACACGTTGACTGTTGCGAATTGTTCTCGTTTGACCTTCGTTTCTTGTTCGTGCTGCGACAAAGTTACAGGAGTTCACCATTTCTGACACTCCCTCTTGAACATTACAGCTTTGTACGTTTAATCCAATTGCCCTTCTTTGCTTGGCAAAGAGTGGCTTGTTGAGCAGTTTCGTGAGCAGATCTGCAATCATATTTTTTGATTTTATATACTGGACCTGGAGCTCTCCTTTCGAGATCAAATCTCAAATGTGATGGTACTTCAAAGGTAGACGGGATCCTGGGACAGATAGATGGCACTCTGAGAGTCCATCATCATCATGCTTGGCCCTCCTTGTTGAATCCCAATTGCTTCCAACATCATCTGTAGCCACACTACCTCATTCGTGACCTTTGAAGCTGTGATATATTCAGCTTCGCAAGAGGATTGAGCCACCAAGGTTTGCTTTTTGCACATCTAGCTGATTGTAGCTCCGCACACTATTGTACATCCTTCAGTAATGGACTTGCTGTCATCTTTACAGGTCACCCAGTTTGAATCACTGTAGTGATGCAGCTCGAATCATTTTTCTTCGTTTTCAGCTCTATAGGTTAATCCCATATTCTGGGTACCTTTCAGATACTGTAGGATTCATTTTGCCATTTGCCAATGTGCCATGCCAGGATTGGAAGAGAATTGGCTCAATGCGTAAATAGAGAAAGCCAAATGGGGTCTAGTACAAATTGTCAAGTACATCAGACTATCGATTAAGTTTTGGTAGGGTATACCTGCCATCTTCTATTCTTCCTCTTCCGTTTTTGGACAATCCTATTTTGTGAGCTTGGCTCCAGCTATCATTGGTGTGGCTTGTGAAAGATTTCAGATCCTTAAGATCCAATCTACTTGAATGATCTTTGGTTAGAAAGAGAAATACACTACCAATTTCACTAATGTAGAAAAATCAGCATCTACACACAATTTGAGATGCAAACACTAATAGAACTTGATCAAACTTGAATGAAATGATTATGTACTATTGTTGTCCATACAAAACCAGCAAGCTACTATATTTCACACGTGTGGATCTAAAAATAACAAATATAGATCATTCTACACATAGAATTGCAAGCAATTACCAAGATAGTGCACCAATGGATAGTAGAACCCAAGAGAACCATGTATAAGCATGAAATGAGATAGAGAAGAGAGAAGATGACTCTCTCCATGAGTTACATCCTTTTATAGCTGGTCCAAACCCTATTTGGCCACTTGGCTTTCCCACCAAAATGCTAACCCTACCAATTTTGGGTCTAGATTCAATGTACCCAACTTATTCAAATTGAATCTACTCAAACTCGCATTCTATCTTTCCCACACTTTCAAAAAGTGTTTATTCAAATGAAATCTAGACTAATGAACTTTGAAAAGTCAACCTCTAAGTCTAAAACAAGTTTTGGCCTCAATATGCCAAATATGAAAATATTGCAAAATGTGATGAAACTAGTTGAATCTTTCACACTCCCTCTTCAACTAGTTTTAGTATAAACTTTGATAATACTCCAAGTGAAGTCCTATGCTTCATGAACAAGTCTTTTCCCAATCCTTTGGTGAAGATATCAGCTACACATTCCCTTGAAGACACATGTTAAAGCTCCACCTCCTTTGCAATGACTCGCTCCCTCACAAAATGATATTGTATCTCAATATGCTTGCTCCTCGCATGAAAGATAGGATTGGATGCCATTCTTTGGGCTGATTGATTGTCACAAAAGATGATTGGGCTCTCTGAAAAATCCAGCAAGTGAAGATCCTTGATCATCCTTTTGATCCATACCATCTCCTTTGTGCAATGTGTAAGAGCTTTGTACTCGGCCTCACTAGATGACAATGAGATAGTGGCTTGTTTCTTTGACATCCATGATATAGCTCCATCACCTATGAAAATACAATAAGAACTAATGGATTTCCTATCCATTACATCTCTAGCATAGTCCAAATCTGAAAATCCAAAAAGATTAGGTGATGATCCCTCATACAATATGCCGAAATCTCGAGTTCCAATGATGTACCTCAAGCTTTAGCACTTTCACATAAAGTTCTATTCTTCCTTTCAGCCACTCCATTTTGTTGTGGAGTCCTTGATGTTGTATACTCCCTCTTGATCCCGTGCTCATCAAAAAAGGCCTTGAACTTGTTAGATATGTACTCACCACCATTGTCACCTCTCAAGCACTTGATCTTTGTGGAGAATTGGTTCTCTCTTGCATTCTTGAACTTGACAAAGACATCACACACTTCATCCTTGCTCTTTAGTAGATAGATCCAACAAAATCTACTAAAATCATCAATGAATGTTACATACATCTTAGCTCCACTATTGCTAATTGTAGTAAATCCATGAATATCCGAATGTACAAGTTGAAAAGGCTTTGTAAATCTAGAAATAGATCTAGTATAAGGTAGTCTATGTGACTTAGACAAAGCACAAAACTCACAAACATGCTTGTCATTACTTAAGGAACTTGGAAGACCAATCACAACCTTCTTCCTTGCCATTACCTCCAATGACTTGAAGTTGAGGTGTCCCATCCTTTTGTGCCAAACCTCTTGAATAGAAATTTGCTCCCTTGCAACACATCCAAACAATTACCAAGATAGTGCACCAATGGATAGTAGAACCCAAGAGAACCATGTATAAGCATTAAATGAGATAGAGAAGAGAGAAGATGACTCTCTCCACGAGTTACATCCTTTTATAACTGGTCCAAACCCTATTTGGCCACTTGGCTTTCTCACCAAAATGCTAACCCTACCAATTTTGGGTCTAGATTCCATGTACCCAACTTATTCAAATTGAATCTACTCAAACTCGCATTCTATCTTTCCCACACTTTCAAAAAGTGTTTATTCAAATGAAATTTAGACTAATGAACTTTGAAAAGTCAACCTCTAAGTCTAAAACAAGTTTTGGCCTCAATATGCCAAATATGGAAATATTGCAAAATGTGATGAAACTAGTTGAATCTTTCACATGGCTTTCTCTTTGCAGTCCATCATGTGGTACTACTTCAGCACTTTTCTGGCATACTCAGATTGACTCAAGTGCATTTTGCCCTTTGTTCGATCTCTTCTGATCTCCAGCCCTAGGCATTTTGTTACTTCTCCGAGATCTGTGATTTCGTAGCTTTCAGAAATCTGACTCTTCGTGTCTTTGATCAGCATCAAGGAATTTCCTATTATCAACAAATCATCCACGAAAATGGTCAGTATCACAAAATCCTTTCCTACTCTTTTAATGTAGACATTGTAGTCTGGTTGAGTAGGATTGAAGTCCAGAGACTTCAGAATACCATCAAGCTTTTTATACCAGGCTCGTGATGCCTGTTTTAGACCATAGATGCATCTTTGCAATCGACAGACATATTGTCTATGGTCGGGGTCTTCATAGCCTTCAGGTTGCTTTATGAAAATTTCCTTCTCTAGATCTCCATGGAGAAAGGCCGTCTTTACGTCAATCTGGTGAATTTTCAAATTGTACTATGTGGCGTATGCAAGGAGTAGCCTTATGCTTGTCATCTTGACTGGACAAATATGTGTCGAAATAATCGACACCATATCTCTGCATGTGGCCCTTCGAACAAGCCTTGCTTTGTAGTGGCCAATAGTGCCATCTGATTTCAGCTTTTTCTTGTACACCCACTTACATTTGACTATCTTTTTGTTTTCTGGCAGTGGCTCTAATGTCCATGCCTCATTTTGCCTCATCGACTCAATCTCCTCTGACATTGCCTGCTTCCAAAATTCTCCCTCTAGACTCTGGATAGCTTCTTGGTATGTTGTTGGCCCTTCTATGAAGCTGCAATACTGAAACTACGTGTCTTCGTTCCATTGAAGATTGTCAGAGTAGCGGTCTGGAGGTCTTCTTTGTCTCATTGGCCTTCGAGGTACGTTTTGTCGTTGCTCGAACATTTCTTGTTCGTGGGGTCGATCCTCTGCTTCTTGTTGCTCAAGAGTCTGGGGCTTTGCATTCTGATTTGATGTCTGTCCTCGATTTCCCTCTTGAATGGGCAGCAATGTGAAGATCTCATGGCCTCTTTCATCTTTTAGTCTAGGGAATGTGGACTCATCAAACTTCACATCTCTGTTCGAAACAACTTTCTTTGTGGTTGGGTTGTAGAGCTTGTACACGTGTTCCATTCGAGTAGCCGACCATGATTGTTTGCTCAGATTTGTCATCGAACTTGATTCTTTTATCTTTTGGAATGTGCTTGTATGCTGCACATCCAAACACCCGTACATATGACAGATCAGGCTTTCTACCTGTCCACATTTCGTATGGTGTTTTGTTTTCCAGCACTGTCATTGTAGATCTGTTCTGCAGGTGTACAGCTACAGCTATTGCCTCGACCTAGAATTGACCTAGCAGTTGAGCCTGTGCCATTATGCATCTGGCTCCTTCGACTCGTGTTCTGTTTCTTCTTTCTACCACACCGTTGTATTATGGTGTGTATGCAGGAGTGAACTGGTGTTCTATCCCCTGTTCTTCACAGAATCTTGAAAATTGTGTGCTTTTGTATTCACCTCCATTGTCAGATCTAAGGATCTGTATCTTTTTCAAGGTGTGTTGCTCTGCGAATGCCATGAACTTATTAAAGGAATCAAACACTTCGGATTTCTTCTTCAAGTAGTAGATCGTGGTCATCTGGTTGTAATCATCTATGAACATTAGAAAGTATCTCGA
The DNA here is from genome assembly GCA_029204225.1 of Diphasiastrum complanatum. Lineage (NCBI taxonomy): Eukaryota > Viridiplantae > Streptophyta > Lycopodiopsida > Lycopodiales > Lycopodiaceae > Diphasiastrum > Diphasiastrum complanatum. The sequence goes on along the minus strand of CM055113.1, from coordinate 42,668,320 downwards.
ACCTGAGAGCGAATCCATCTTCATCGGTCCATAGACATCAGAGTGGATGAGCTCAAGAATCTCCTTGGCTCTTCTTCCCTCATGCGTGAATGGATTCCGACGTTGTTTGCCTTTTTGACAAGCTTCGCAAAACTCAATTTTGGGTCTTGAAACCTTGAGACCCGTGACTATGTCTTTTCTGCTCATGTCATGCAGGCTCCACATGTTCAGATGATACATTCTCCTATGTCAAAGCTGATCCTCATTCTCTGAAGCATTTAATATGCTATCAGAGTTGCTGATTATTTTGGTCTGGTAGAGATTTCCTTCTCTGCATCCGACCGTCAGCAACTTGTTTGTTGTCTTCTCGATCATGCGGCATGTGTTGCCATCGAACAAAACTCAAATGCCTAGATCTGTCACCTTGGAGACAGATAGCAGACCTTTTTTGAGTGAGGGCACATAAAGTGCTCATGGTAGCTCCGCTTGGTCTAACAGTGTTCACAACTGTAGAGTGTTGATGCCTTTGACATCATGTCTATTGTAGATTATGTGTGATGTTGCTCCTGAATCAATGACTACATCGTAGTTGTGTTCAGAGTAGCTTGTTGAAGCTTCATCGAGTATTGTGAAAGATTCGTCGCCTCTTTCAACATCCTTTGATGACTCTACAACATTTGCCATTTCAGCTTTGTTCTTTTTTTTTGGGTCGAATTTGCAATCGTATGCAGAATGCCCTTTCTTCTTGTAGTGCATACAAGGTATTGTTGGATTGAACCAGCATTTGTTTGTCGTATGGCCTAGTTTGTGGCAGTGATCGTAGGAAGAACATTGCTGATTTGAGGACTTCGTCTTCTCGAATCTTGGCTTGTTCTTGTTCTTCTTGTTTCCTTTTATGAAGAGAGCGTTCTCTTGATCACTGCCTCCCTCTCCTTCGTCTCTCATCAGTCTCTCATCAGCGACGAGATTGACTACTTTGTCGAATGTCATATCTGGTAGACTCAATATGAGCATTCTTAGAAGCTGATAGGACGTCGGTAGAGATTTCATGAAGTACATCAGCTATTGTGGTGTTGGGACCTAGTGCTCATGTCCTGATGCAACGAGTTGAGCGAAGATCGTTTTGATCTTCTCAATTTGTTGATCCAACTGGTTGCCATCCCACCGTATGGATTGTAGATGATTGTGAAGGTGCATGACTGAAGCTACAGTCCTCCCTTCATACTTCTGCTTCAATCTTTCCCATGCTGCATGGTTGCTTTCATAGTCTTCAATATGCATGAGTAGATCTTCATTTATGGATGAAACGATGATCGCCATTGCGCGCTCATCTTTTCTGATCCATTCAACTCTCCTCGGGTCTCCCTCTGGAGGCTGCACCTCTGAGAGCTCGGTCATTGACCAGATGCCTTCACCCTTCAGAAGTGTTTTGATTTTAAATTTCCAGATTCTGTAATTTGCGCCATCGAGACTGATTGCTACTCTGGTTTGAATTGTTGTAGCCATATTGTGTTGTTTGGAAGAATCACTGTTGGGATATCAATAGCAATAACCTGTCGGCTCCAATACCATGTTGCGAAAGCGAGGCGGTGCCCTTTTCGTCTACGTCTTCTTATTCGTGAACAATTTTGTGTCTTTGAATTTTCTTTTTATGCGAAAGTTGTTACCAGGATCCCAGACACGCGACTACACATCACAGAACACATTCTATTCTAGCAATCAAGACAAATGATAGCACAAGATAGGGAGATGCACGAAAATAGAACAACTGTATTATCAGTTTAGTTTTTAGAACGAGATCATCAGTGTCTCGCTTGTTAGTGGAATGACACTCTGCTCTTTTGTTGTGTTCTGCTCGTTGGTAGACTTTCATGCACAACTATGGTTTCTAGTATTTTTTTGCTCTACTCGCTACCTCTCTCTCTCTCTCTCTCTCTCTCTCTCTCTCTCTCTCTCTCTCTCTCTCTCTCTCTCTCTCTCTCTCTCTCTCTCTCTCTCTCTCTCTCTCTCTCTCTCTCTCTCTCTCTCTCTCTCTCTCTCTCTCTCTCTCTCTCTCTTACAGATCTCTGCATTCAGATCCTTAGTTATGATCCAGAGAGGATCGTTTATACCTCCACTGTGTGGAGTTTACAAGATAGCTAAAATGTAAAATCACAAGACTAGTTAACGCTAATCAACTAGTTAGTTAGTCTCTGTCGTTGCCATTCGTTTCAGCTGGGTGTGAAGCCCGTTGAGCTGCCAGTTGGCAGTGTGAAATATTCTTCTTCGTTTGTTTCATAATCTCCTATTCACTTTCGTTCTTTTCGTTCTTTTGTAGTTTTTCGTTTTGCGTCCCTTTGCGGTTTGCGGTCTAGGAGGTGTGTTTATGATTCACGAATGATTTGCGAATCGTTCGTGTTTCGAGTCAAAGACACGTCGACTGTTGCGAATCATTCTCATTCGACCTTTTTTTCTTGTTCGTGCTGCGACAAAGTTGTAGGAGTTCACCATTTCTGACATCTATCTCCTTGCTAGTTGATCCAAAGATAATGGTGTAATAGCTTGATGGAAAGTTATGAAGGTACTTTCCATTGAAATTGATACCAAATCAATCTAATGTGTCTATCAAGAGTTATAAGCTCTTAAAGTGGATAGGGAGAGGTCCAAAATCCGAGTGACCACTTTTTTATTTGATTCAGTCTTGCTTTGTTTTGAATCATTGTTTTGAGCATCCTACACAAGAAACTGAAGATCAACACTAATTTGATGTTAATTGAACACCTTTGAGCCATCTGAGTATCAATAGTGTTTTCTTTTGAAGCATTTCACACGTGCCAAAAGTAGGATTCAAACTTGTCAAAGTGCCTTAAGCCATTTTGAGTGTCTGATCTAGATAATCTTCTTTTGTGGAATATTTGAGTTCCATCTCAACAGTTGCAAGGTTTTCACATAGGAAGGTAACACACCTTGAAAATACCTAGAGTGAAAGAGAGCAGCAACATTAAGTCAGATTGGAACAAGCTCAAACAACTAAGAAGTCTTCATGTAATGGCACCTCTGGGAGGATATCTTCTAGAAGCAAATGAAAGACTAAATACTTCTAATTACTCAATTTGGAGGTTTAGAATGGAGTCTATTTTGATACTCCAGGATGTCATGGATATTGTGCTTGGTATTGAGGAGGAGCCTCAAGCACAGCTTGAGATACCAAAGTACAAGAAGAGAGCTACATTTCATTAAGATGAATGTATCTAATGAAATTTTGAGAGAGATAGGATCTTGCACCACATCTAAAGATGCTTGGGATGCACTTAAGTCCATCTATGAAGCAAAGAATACTTCTAGAATACTCACTCTTAGGAATCAGATTTTTCAAAGTTTTCAAAGAAGTGAGGAGAGTGGATCAAAGTATGTTCTGAGAGTAAAAGATCTTCATAGGGAGCTTTCTTGTGTTGGTGTTACTATTAACCAAGATGAGCTAGTTCAAGTCATTTTAAATGGTTTGAAAGATGACTATGATAATCTTGTTCAATCCTTTGCCATTAAGGAGGAGTTGCCTAATTTAGAAACTCTCCAAGGAATTCTCATTTCTGAAGAAGCTAGGCAAAGTTATAAACTTTTTAGAATGAACGAATTCCAGCATGGTGGAAGTGACAAAGCCCTCTTTGTCAAGGACAAGCATAAAGGAAGGAGCAAGAAGCAGTTTTCTCAAGCATCCAAAGCCAAGGATCGAGAGAAAGATGGTGAAGAGGATGATTCATCTCATCCTTCTACTTCAAAGACCAAGAAGAAGAAAGTTAAATGTTTCTTCTGTGGCAAGAAGGGGCACTATGCCTCTAATTGCTTCAAGAAGAAAAACCAACTCAAGCAAGCAAATCTCTCCAAAGAGATTGAAGAAGATTTTGTTGCAAGTGATGGCGAAGGATCACTCATGGTGTCAAGTTTTTCTTCATCACCTTTCAAGAAAGATGGAGTTTGGTACATAGATAGTGGAGCTTCTTCACACATGTGCTGTTCAAAGGAGTCTTTTGACTCAATTGTACCTTGTTTACAAAGGACTTAAGAGATCTATTTACACTGCAAATGATCATGAGTGCTCTATTGAAGGAATTGGCAATATTCCATTGAAACTTGCTTCTTCTAAAGTTCTTTCACTTTCCAATGTTCTTTTCATTCCTAAACTTACAAAGAACTTGATTAGTGTTGGAAAGCTGCTTGATGATGTAAAGTTCAATTCCAATACTTGCTTTATCAAGAAAAATGATGAGGTCCTAGCTAATGGATCTAGATATGGTGGAATTTTCAAGTTGAATTCTTATGAGAATGCAAAATTTTGTGAAGTTGCTCTTTTATCTAAGGAGGAGTTGTGGCATAGAAGGTTGGGGCATCCTAACTTTAAGTCTATGTCTTCTAAGGTCAAGAAAGAGAAGGCTATTGGCCTTCCAAAATCACTTTTCAAAGATTTCAAACCTTGTTAGGCTTGTGCTATTGCAAAATCACATAGAAAGCCATATCAAAAGTCTTTTATCAAGACTACTCATCCTTTGGAGCTTATTCACTCGGATGTTCATTTTTCTTCTTCTAAAAGTATTGGTGGTGCAACATGTTTTGTCACCTTTATTGATGACTTTACAAGATATACTTGGTTGTATCTACTTTCTTCAAAAGCTACGGTATTTGATCACTTCCTAATCTTCAAAGCTTATGTTGAGAAACAATTTTCTTTCAAAGTTAAAGCTTTAAGATGTGATGGAGGAGGTGAATACATCTCCAACAAGTTTTATGAATATTGTGAAGGTGAAGGAATAAAGAGAGAGTTTTCTTGTGCTTATTCTTCATCTCAAAATGGAGTTGCTGAGAGGAAAAATCGATATGATCATGTGTGACAACATCTCAGCACAAGCCCTTGCCAACAATCCGATATTTCATGCAAGGAGCAAACACATCGAGGTTGCACATCACTTTGTGAAAGAGAAGCTTATTGGAGGGAAAACCTACTTGGAGCACATCGACACATCATCTTGTATTGTAGATTTGCTCACCAAACCTTTGAGCAAGAGTTCCTTCATCAAGCATAGAGCCAATCTTGAAATAATACCAAGATCCATGTTCAAGTCAACATAGATTGTTTTTAGGAGGAGTGTTGAAATTGAAAAATAATCCATCTTGACTTTAGTCTTGCTACAAACTTTGTACTATGCAAGTATGTTGTTTCATAATTATAAATGCCAAATTTGGCCTAGATGAAATTCGAGCTATATGGGTTTCACATGTCTAGTTGGTTGAATACAACTTGCATATAGATTGCAGACTTAGAAATAGCAAGAATATGCTTGTAGAAACTCGTGGCATATCAAATGCATTTATTGTAAGTGATCCATAGGGACATGCAAGGCATGCACAAAAAGAAATGGACATGCATGGTAATTTGTACAATTCTAGTTAGAACTAGGACACTTGGTAAAAGTAGGTAGAGATACATGCATGAGATGTGACAAATGTCACTTAGACTCTAGTTTTCACTTTACATGTGATTTGAAGGTGGATGGATGTGGTTCTACCTCGAGCTACCTCAAACTCCATAAATATGTGTAGCCATTCTCATAATTTTTTATGAAGAAAAAGCTTTGTAGCTATTCCATGCCATTTCAGATCTACACCATTTTTGCTTGATATCTCTCTCATTTTCTCTCTCCAACTCATGTTGAGGCTAATGCTCATACACTAATTTCTTGTACTTTTGCTCATTTATGATTCATTGCTATCATTCTCTGATTCTTAGCATGCTAGATTGTGGTTAAGCCATAAGTTCTGTATTAGATCTTGCTATTCAATCTAGAATCAGATTATTGTGCTAATCATAAAGCTTAATAAGATCTATCATACTTGTGGATCATCCCCACACGTGTGACTTCTGAAAATTTTGTCACACACAAGCTTCTTTCCATGATGTCCAAGAAACCACTAGTTGGCATTTTCAATTCAACACATTGGATGATTTGCCAGTCAGGTGCTTAATGAAATAAACAACATGAACACTTTAAGGGATCAACAAATGGGAGTACTGTCAAATCAAGTGAAAACTTTATTTGCACCGAATTTGGGCTTTCAGCCTTAATCTTTTTCGGGGGAGAAGAGAGAAAAAACTTGAAGTTGTGGATGATTGATTAACCAAGTGGACCGGTTATTTTAATCTACATGGAATTTTTTATGAAAAAAAGATTGAGAGTGTTATTTTGTTCTTCTGTGGAAAAGCTTTGTCATGGTGGCGTGACTTGCAATCTAAATCTACCACATGGGATGAGTTTATGGAAGTGTTCAGAAGGTCGTTTGTGGTTATGGACGACTTAGATTTCTACCAAATATTTGTTAATTACAAAATGGGTACTCACGGTTTGGACTCTTACCTGCAAGATTTTATGAATTTATGGAATAAAGTTCTCTCAATCGATGCAAAACTGGCATTGTGGCAGTTTATCCTAGGTCTGCTTGCAGATTATCAAAATGAGTGTAAGCATAATATGCTTCAAACTTTCGATGAAATTGTACGAGTCGCGAAAGTGTGTGATTCCACAGTGGTGGCATCTATAAAACAATTACAGGCTAATCCATCTAGATCATCTGGACCAGCTAGAAAAAAGAAAAAAACAGAGTTCGTGGTAATAAAAAATCTAAGTATTTTGACGAACTAGATCAAGCTACATCTGAGATAACATTCTTTCTCCCTTAGACAAAAGAAGCATCTCGAAAAAAGGCAAGAAAGACCAATGTGTATTTCCATTGTAGTCAGCTTGGACACGTTATGGAATTCTACCCTGAAGAAAGAAAGGCGTATGAATGAGATGCCAGGTAAAGAAAATCTTAAGTTGGAAATTAATAGAGTTAATTGTGAGTGTGATTGTTCTTTTAGTACTACTTCATTCTTGCTGAATGATTTATTTCATTTAAAAGGCAGTATGAATGGACGTGAAGTTAGTATTTTAGTGGATAGTGGATCTACTAATAATTTCATTAACTCTGGTCTTGTGCAAAAAATTGGCCTGAAAACTGAAGCCAGTAATCATAGATATCGAGTATATCTAGCTTCAGGTGCAGAGTTGGAGACGTGGGATATTAAGTTCCAAGACTTCCAGTTTGGATCCAAGATTATAGAGGTTTAATAGATTTTCATGTTTTAGATTTAGCACGTACAAACATAATTCTAGGATACGAGTGGTTATTTAATAAGCATCCTGAGATAGATTTTGAGAAGCATGTTCTCTCTTTTCAAGAGGGTAAAGAAATAGTTATGTTATTTGGAGACAAATTTGTACATCCATCTGGGATGAGTTCATTTGCTAATGTAATGAAAAGTTTTGATTCGCAATATGAAGCTTATTCATTATCTGCTAAGCCAATTTTGGATTTATCTGAAATGCATCTAAGTAGTTGTGAATTGTCAAATATTCTTAACTCTGTAGACTTAGATCAGGAGCAAATTGAGAAGAATAAGATACTGTGTGAATTTAAAGATGTATTTCCAGTTGAATTACCTCATGGAATACGTCGTCTAGATTGATAGACCATAAGATAGAGTTAATTCCAAGTAGTCACCCTATCTCTATACAACCTTACAGGTTCTCTCAAGGTTGTTACATCCCCTGGATTTCCCTCAAAAACGATGGGAAAGTATATCTATGGATTTTGTAGTTGGACTTCCAAGGACCCAATGCCAAAATGATTCTATTTGGGTTGTGGTGGACATGTTGCCAAAGTTAGCTACTTTTATACCAGTCAAGTCAACTGCTCGCTTCGGATTTAGCCCAGATCTTTGTGAAAAGATTATTTAGGCTTTATGGACTGCCAGGTGATATAGTTAGTGATAGAGTTCATAAATTTACAGGTCACTTTTGGTCAGTTGTATTCCATAAGCTAGAAACCTAACTTAGTTTTAGTTCTTCTGATCATCCAGAATCAGATGGCCTGACTAAGAGAACTAATCAAACTATGGAGGATATGTTGAGAACATATGTGTCTCACAGACAATCTCAGTGGGAAGATTATGTTCCTTTGATTGAATTTGCTTATAACAGTAAGAAGCATTATGCTACCGGTTATAGTCCGTATATGATGATGTACGGTTTTCAACCTAGATCTCCGGTAAATGTGGAGACAAAGTCTATTAATCTAGAAAGTTGCAGATTTATTGCATGATATGCGTGAAATGTTGCAAGTGGCCCGTGATATGCCGATCTTAAGAGGTCTCCTAGATATTTTAAAGCTGATGATTGGGTATATCTTAGAATACCTAAGGATTCTAAGACTGCGTACGAGGAAGCATTATAAATTGTCTACGAGATATTGTGAACCGTTTTGGATTATAAAGAAAATTGGTTCTTTAGCTTATGAACTAGATCTTCAGAACAAGACTATAGATCACCCTATGTTTCATGTAAGCCATTTAAAATTAAGTTTACATAAAGGTGACGTAGTTGGTTCAGAGGAAGATCTTATCCATTTGGAGGACTTGTCGCTTAGTGTTCCATTTTTTTTGCTATTAAGTGTGACATAGATCTGTCAAAAGGAGACAAAGAGCAACCGAACATAAAGGGTAGTGCAAAAAGAGTTATTGGAGGTTAAAAAAAATACTCATTGCATATTTGTCCAAATAAAAGCAAAGTGTTCAAATGAATTTTTTGTTTTCAATAATATAGTTTCTAGTCTTTTTGGTTGTAGGTACATTACACATCTTGTAAGAAAGAAAACAGGTTGAAAAGATGCCATCATACTTCAAGCTTTGGACATAGAGACAGGATAAAGAATTCTAAGTAAGTGAGAGAGAACAAACAATCCCTGATGGATTTATGTTTCCAGAAGATTCTTGTCCAGAAGATGAAATGGAAAGCTGTCAGATGCATAATAGAGGAGCTTTGCCTGTCCGAAGTGCGCACGTGTGGAAATTGAGATGGGTGCCACATTGGAGACGAGATTGAAAGAAATAAACTTGCATAATCTTGACATAGTGCCCAAACAACATTCTGCTAGAGTGGGTGGCAAGAGGAAGGAACATGCAAGCTTTGATTGTTACTTCGGGTGCCAAGCGACAACATGAGAAATTTGAGTTTGCTAGACCTTCACACTACCCATTCACATGTTGGAGCAAGGCTTGATGTGAATTTTATTTGGTATGTGTGCAACACACATTGTCTTTCGCCTATGTTATGTGATTGTAACATATGTTTATCCACTCTTGTAATATAGCAAGACATACCACCTCCAGACTTTTTAGCAACTCTAACAAATACTAGTATCTTTGGCACTCCTAGGATGTTGACTACAAGGCCATCATCATCGACTATTGTTGAGGGGAATTGCATTGATGTCTCCATCAATCTATCATCAAGTATATTTTACACAGACACCCTTCTAGTAAAACCATTCAGAATAAAACCTATCGGAAAGTCAAGCAAAAGAGTCTGTATGATATTGCATGCTTTTATCTCTGCTTGCTCTAGTCCCCACAAAACGATCTTCATATCACTGTCATGGGATTTCAGGTGAATTCTACATCAATTGATTTTCTATAAGTGTTATTGTTCCTCACTGTCTATTGCTTCATGTGTTCCACTCTATATACTTTTGTGCCATATGCTTGCTATTTATGTCACATGTTACATTGAATCATCTCCTTCATTTCCTATGGGTGATTGTGACTCGATCGATCATTCTCTTTTCCATAGTGCGACTGACCACTAGATACATTACTATCCTCCAGTAGAGAGATTGAAGGATAGTACTCAGAACTCAATCAATATGTGGAGGGGTCAAGAAGAGTCCTCAGCTTTTGTGTTTCTTGATAGAAATGTTTTGTAAGCCTTCTAGAGTACTGATTGATCCTTTTTTGGGTTGTAGAGTGTCATTAAATGCATGTGGAAGCACCAACGACATTGCATAGCAATGGATTTTAATCAAGCCATCATTGATCTGGCCACCCATAGATATAGTCTGTGAATGCTACAAATTATATCAACATAAAATTTATGTTTGCAACTCATTTTGTTATTGTTAAACACATCATATGTTGTTCTAGAGAATCATCCACTTCTATGCTTCAAACACAACAAATTGATTTGGATGAGAAAGAGGATGAGCAAAATGAAACATGAGATTTTAATGAGTTTCAAAGATGGTATGTCAAATCTATGACACATTGTTCGCTTGTTTTGAACTCAATGTTGGGCTTGAGTATACTATCATAATGTTAGTCATTTGTCATCCTATGTAGAAGCGGTGGCCAGCATCATGGAACTTCATGATGCTACACCAACATCAAGAAAAAGAAGATAGCCTCCACGAAGTATAGACGTTGGCGATGAGTGCGAGGAATAGTTTTTTCTCCTCACGTATCCCGTATATGCTAGAATATTACTTGAACTCACATATCATACATTTGCATATGGAAGGGTGGGTGTTGGGGACCAATTTTTTGGTTAGGTGATGGAAAAATATTTGCTTTGGCCTTGATTTAGTACTTGATCATAATGTCATCAAGGCTCATGCACACAGTTATGGTTTACATTGTGCTTGTTATTATTCTAATATGAATTAACACTAAAATAGAATGTCATAGAGGCTCGCACATTTACTATCATAAAGTGGATCAATCTCATCATCCTTTACATGGAGAAAAGATGCGAGTGATATTTTCACACTATTTTATTGCAGTTGGGGAAAGATTTTATGGAGACTTTTACCCTAAGTAATGAAAACTTCATCTATGGCCCATCATAACAAAAAAAAACTCTCCCCAAATTTACATTTGTTTAATCAAGCAAAAAGTCAGTAGAGAATCCATTCCCCAATACAAAATGTGCATATAATAAAGTTAGCCTATAAAAAGCACACACCCGCTTAACTTGTACATGTTATTGAAGAAAAGTCGATACCATAAAAAAAATGACCTTATAAACTTTGGAGGCTGAGCATGCATAAACTTTTACATGTTAGCCACCTGTTCATCCAATGGGGTATTCAATTGGTAAGCTTGACATATCAAACTTCGGAGGCTGAGCATGCATAAACTTTTACATGTTAGCCACCTGTTCATCCAATGTGTTATTCAATTGGTAAGCTTGACATCTCAAATTTTTTTCATCCGTTTTTGATACACCATGAATCATCTCCACTTCTAGTATCTCTATGTTTGACAATGCTTCCAACACCTTCAATGTAAGAGAAAACTATGTCAAGAATAACTGTGTATGCTAAGACTTAGGTCATATTATGCATTTAAAGCTTCATTTATGTTAATAATGTACAAAAAAGTTGTATACATTTACAGTTAGGCATGAATAGATATGTTAGCTTTCATGTATTTCAAGAACAATTGTGTAGCTTTAGAGTTAGAAGACTACATTATGCATGGAAAGCTCTATTTTTTCATAAATAGAAAGAAGTTCAATAGTTGGAACACTACATTGAGCTAAACGGTTCTACTTGTGTTGGATATGTAAAAAATTAGAACTTATTACACATAAAAAGCTAAGATCCAATACGTTCATAAATAGAGATCTAGGCACAATAGAGGATGCACAAAAACAAATGTCAAATTTATAGACAATTCCACACAAAATTTCTAGTTTGATCAAGATCTACATAACATAACTTGATAGAATCAAAAGCTATTCAACAAATTAAAAGATCTGATGCAATTCTCTGCTAATAGGCCATACAACAACAACAAATCATTTATTAGCATTCTCTAATAGAGATAGAACAAGCTTATAACAAATATTCTACTCAAGTATGAGAGAACAATAATGAAATAGTATTCACTCCAAGCCTTCCAAAAGTGGAGTGCCACTTAGGTTCTACATTCTCCATGAACTAACTGTTATTTATAGATGAAAGTGATGACTCTCTCTCTCTCTCTCTCTCTCTCTCTCTCTCTCTCTCTCTCTCTCTCTCTCTCTCTCTCTCTCTCTCTCTCTCTCTCTCTCTCTCTCTCTCTCTCTCTCTCTCTCTCTCTCTCTCTCTCTCTCTCTCTCTCTCTCTCTCTCTCTCTCTCTCTCTCTCTCTAGAGTCATTTGGCCTAGCTTATCCAAAACTTGCCCTAAACTAGTCATAGACTAGTGGCCAAAATTGCCAATTAGTAAATCAAAAAATGAAGTTTTGCATGACTTAGTGACTAAGTTGAAGAGGGAGTGTGAAAATTGTCAACTTAAAAATTGTTCATGTACCCTACTTTAACACGTGTGAGAAAACCATGTGAAGTTAATTTGCTAATTTGGCCTCATATAGGCTCAAATTGCCAAATTAACTAGAAAGCTAAAAAAAACTAGTTAACAATTTTCACACTCCCTCTTCAACTAGTTTTAGCATAGATTTAGAGCATAATCCAAGATGTGATATATGCTTTATGAATAAGTCTTTTCCTCTGAGTATCTATAAATATGAATGAGAAGACTTCATAATTGATATAGAGAATAGTGTCCACATTGCATGGTTCACTATTTCTTACATCAATTTTACATATAAAGAAGAAAAACAACATGAAGAACAAACTAGAATGTAGACTTATGATCCCTCCATGACTCCACCTTTGATATATTGGAAAATAGCAGCAAACAAGTAACAAATGTGAGTGAACAACAAATTATTGCATGTCTCTTCTCACAGTAGATGGACGTCGGATGTGATTGAATAAATTCGATATCTACAAGCAGGTTCCTCAGCCAAATCGCCTCCTTGGTAGCAGTTGTGGCAGTTGTAAAATCTGATTATGTGGAGGATAATGCTACTGAGGTCTAGCTATTACATGAGATTTGACCTTGATGGACCTTGATTGAACATAAATCTAGAAGTCAATATTCTGGTGTTGAAACTTTCCGACCAATCTGCATCTTTGTAGCCTTTCAGAATATTGGTTGATGGGTCAAATTTCTGTTGACTGATGAAAATCAGTCTATTGGGTCGGATTCGGAAAATGTACCCCAGTGCTAACATGCATTTCAGATTCTTCATCAGATTTAAATTGTTACTGAGTAATAATACATCATCTACATAAAGAGTGATGATAATGGAAAGATCTGATACAGACTTAAAGTAAATATTCGAGTCTGTCGAGTTTGGATAGAAACCATTCTCATTTTGAACTGCAAGTTTGGTGTCTTCTTCTGTTTGCATGGAGATAATTGCTCCCCCTCCATCAAAGTGTAGAGCTTTGATTCTTCTCTGGGTCGATTGTTTTGCTGATGCCTTGAACTGCATGAAGAACTTGAAGGTATCAGATTTGTTCTTTAGGTTATAACTTGCAGTCCTCCAAGAGAAGTCATCAATGAGAGTCAGCAAATAGACAGCTCCCCTTATGGAAATAGTTTGCATAGGCCCACAAATGTCCATGTGTACAAGATATAGCAAACTTTTAGAAGAACATACTAAATATGAAGTGACTGAACTTCTAACATGCTTGATGGAAATACAGCTTTTACATGGAGTATCGAATTTGCTAATGAAATGTAGATCTTTTACTAAATTCTGTTTTGACATTTGTTAAATACAATTGGAATTTAAATGGCCTAATCTGTAATGCCAAAGCATATCAAATGATTCAGAAGTGGTTGTATAGAGCTTGACAAATAGAAGGATTGTAGTGGCTGAGTTGTAGAGGTTGCCACTTTTTTTCCCGAAAGCTAAAACTTTCCGAGACTTATCAAAAATGGTGCAACCATTTGTGTCAAATTTGACCTTTTGACCCAAATCTGTGATTCTTTTGACTGAGAGTAGATTTTTGGTAAGGTTCGGGATATGTAAAACATTGGACAACAACCTAACATCACCTTTCTAAAATTTGACCATGATTGTTCCTTCACCTTCAATGGAGTAAGATGAGTTGTCTCCAAGTTGCACAACTCTAGAATGGGTCAATGGCTTGTTTGCTTTGAAACCAGTCATGATGGTGAGTCACGTTTGTGTTGCTCCGGAGTCCAAGTACTAGGAATCGATATCATGTAGTTTTCTGACCTTGGTCAAGAAGGCAGCTTCATCTTGTTGGAAATTAAGCCCACAGTTGTCTCCTTGGAATTATAACTCAGACAGCCAATTTATTTGAAGAATGTCTACAATGGGCTTCCAGCTGATCTCCAGCAAAGGGTAACCAATCCTATCATAATTTCAAGTTCAGATGTTAAGTTCAATAACTTGAAGTCATTGAACTTGGCCATCTTCAAGGAATTCCACGAAACGAGCATTTGGAACAAGTCTGTAGAAATATATTACTTTCGCAACAGTCTGCAAAAATACTCTAAGTGTCATGACAGTCTACAGAAATGAACTATGTTTTCCACCGTGTCGGCTTTTTCGCATTTCTCCAAAATGCGACACTTAGGCACAGTTCAAAGACTTAAAATTTGCTTCGAACAGGAACACAGATCATGCTACACAGTAACACAGACAGAAAACACTCTCCACAGCAAGCTCACATAGCAACTGTATTTCTCAAAATGAAATTACACTGTACATATAGTTGTTCACTCAGACAACCCATGCATGACCCAGGTTGCCATTGACGGGATGCGAGTCTCATCGACTTGCCTCATGGCGAGGCCAACTGATCCTTATCAGCTGATATGACCCACAGTATAGTAACATAGTGATTCTACTTTAATTATAACTCTCTCTCTTAAAGTAGAGTCTACTTTTTATACAGTCATATACATAGCTTTAAAGTCAACAAACTTTAAGTACAGAAAGCTTTGATCTAAACTTATCAAACTTTTCTCCAACAAGTGGCTTAGTGAAAATATCAGCTAGTTGTTCTTCCGTACTACAATGAACAACATGAATTTCACGACTCAGCAGCCTCTAATGTATAAAGTGATACTGAATCTCAATGTGTTTGGTTCTTGCATGGAACACTGGATTCTTTCCTAGCTGAATGCCACTTTGACTGTCGCTTTGTAAAGTTGTGGGATTTTTCTGCCTCATGCCAACTTCTTCCAAGATTTGTCTCAACCAAATAGCTTCCTATGCTGCACTACACATTGTCTTATACTCTGCTTCTGTGGTGGAAAGAGCAATTGTACTTTGCCTCTTACTAGACCAGGAAAAGCAATTACCACAAAACTGGAATACATACCCTGTGGTGGATCTACGATCATCATAGTCACCTCCCCAATCCGCATTCCACATAGCCACACAATTCAGGTAAACCA